>JACCGJ010018718.1:0-58232 GCA_013407085.1 Atriophallophorus winterbourni | reverse complement strand
TGAAAGTCTTAGCAAATTAACTGGCTTCAGTTTGGCAGACCAAATAATGGTTGGATTCCTGAACTTCAAACTCGCGGAGGCTACTTAGCGTCAATGATATGGCTAAAATTGTTTGGTGACGATTTTGTAGGCAAGTGGTTGATTAATCTTGTATATTTTCAAGTGAAATGACGAGAACAATTCGATTTCATGCATGGCGTAGGCGCAAAAAGCCATCGTATTGATGTCGACTTACTCATTTGAAAACAATTCATTGAATTAATGTCACATTCTAGGTGTGCGTCTATCTTTGATGGTTGTATGGCATCCGAAAATTGGGCTAGCATTGTTATACTATTTCTGCTGATGACAATCTCGATTAACATTCTCATTTTCTATGAGTAGTGTGATCGACAGGTATTTGTGGTTTAGCTATTATTAAAAATACACATTTGGTAGAGATTCGCGAAATGTAGTAGTGTCAGCAATCTTTTATATAATAGAAGTTTTATTGGGAGCTGTTAGAAGCGATCTTGAAGTTAATTAGGTTCGATAACCTGTGGGTTAAAAAACATGGGAAATTTAAGCCAAAAGCAAATCTTTTTCAAGTAAAGTGGCAAGGAAAGCTGTCATGCTGATGTCGCTCTACTCATTCAAAACACCTGTTTCAAAGCATGTTTGATTCGAGATGTAGGCACCTTAACCAAGTGTCTTCTCCTACGCTTTCATAAGTTCAACAGCTCCTATTTTAGCATGCCATGGTTGTATGGGAACGAAGCTCTTGGCAATTGCACCAGATATTATGCCGACCATGATGTTGACGACGAAGCCAAAAGACAACACATTAGTTGACTGGTATGAATATGGTATGAAAGCACAAGCCTGATTAAGGCAAAGTGCCATACAGTCAGAGACTGCACGTGGGCTAAGATACTGTCAGGTTGCCCAGGCCTAGACAGATATGAGGGGGAATAGAAATGGTAGTGAAACTCCAGCGTATTTCAGTATGGAGCTCACTACCGTTGGCCAATCAATTTAGCACGATGTTAGATGTACAGCACACAAATGCTGCACGATTGCACATCCGTGCACATTAGTTGACTGATCGAAGAGATATGGATTAGGCGATTGTATGATGACTGATTGAAGGAAGCGTAGTTGGTTTCAGTTGAGAGCAAAGCCTGAAAACCAGTTTGCTTCGAGCAGATGGAGCTCGTTAGCCCGGGAGGGCATTTCATCTAGGGAAAGGAAAACCCTGTTTTCAAACCTCCGCTGCTTTGCGGGATACCCGATCGCGCGAACGGCTTCGGGAGAAAACCCTGAGGAAAATCTGGAGCAGTCTCGTAGACTGTTAATTGGTGCACACCACCTCTTTCTGGCTACTCTCTGCTGCCTTAAAAGTCGCACTTAGTTGTGTAAAGACTAGAGAAGCTGACTCGAACTAACGCCGAGCTTTGCTGGAGACGCCGCTTCTTACCTAAATTCCCAAGACCCTTCATTGAAGCAGACTCATCCTCCAGGAGGAGACAGTCACACAAAAGTGAAAGTAAGTAGAACATTTGTAAAGACATTTGTTGTTTTAGCTCTTCTGATGAATAAAGCCTAAATCAAGGCAACTCTCCTCTTCTCAATCATTCTGAAACTCACACGTTTGTTTGGAACATTACAATTTATTCACTGCCTGTGAATAATTGGGAATTCGTACTTCTTGATGCCCTGCATTCCGTGCGATCCTTATTATGTACTGCGACTAACGCCACACCCCATGAGCGCTTTATGAATTTCAATCGAAGAGCCGCTACCGGAACATCATTACCTATACGGTTCTCTGCCGTGTAGTAGTGCATGCTACTATACTGTTGTTCTAGAAGATTAAATTGTTGTATTATATGATTTCAAACGTTCAGAGATATTAGGAGACAAAGGCCGTAGAATAGGCTTTAATCTTCTAGAACAATAGTATAGTAGCTGGAATAAAAAACAAGAATATGAATGTTATAGATAGCATGGAAACAAGCATACAATTGAAGAGAATAATTCATCACACACTGATACACTGATCTCTCAGTTTTCTGACAAAATCCATCCTCTTGTTCATAATCGCTGGTTTCCCCCTCCCTTGGCAGTTCAAACAGTTTTCGAAACAATATAAAAAGATATCGAATCTGCCGTAATCGTGTCTGTTGATGATAAGCTTCCATTGCTGATTGAAACGGATGCTTCGGATATCGCTATTGCAGCAACACTCACACAAAACAACCGACCTGTAGCGTTTTTTTCACGAACGCTCTCTCACAGTGAGAAACACCATTCAGCGATCGAGAAAGAAGCTTACGCAATTGTTGAAGCCCTTAGAAAGTGGAAACATTTTTTATTAGGTCATCGCTTTACGCTTTTAACGGATCAACGATCAGTATCCTTTATGTATGATATAAATCATTCCAAAAAGATAAAAAATGACAAGATCCAAAGATGGCGTTTAGAATTATCACCTTTCTCTTTTGACGTGATCTACAGACAGGGTAGCGAGAATGTAGCCGTAGATGCCCTGTCACGTGTTAGCTGCGCAGCATTTACAACCAATGTGAAACTCAATGATCTACACGACTCACTTTGTCATCCAGGCGTTGTCAGAATGGCACATTTTGTGCGCATAAAAAATCTACCCTTTTCAATGGAAGAAATCAAATCAATGACATCCCAATGTACAATCTGTGCTGAGTTGAAACCTCGTTTTCACAAATCTCATGGTACTCTGATTAAAGCTACTCATTCATTCGAGCGACTCAATCTTGATTTCAAGGGTCCACTTCCTTCGATCTCTAAGAACAAATACCTTTTGACTATTATTGATGAGTATTCTAGATTTCCCTTCGCTATTGCGTGTCCTGATATGTCTTCTTCCACTGTTATCAAATGTATTCGTGAATTATTCATGCTTTTTGGTATGCCTCTATACGTTCATACTGACCGTGGTTCCTCATTTATGTCACAAGCTGTTCGAGAGTTCCTCTGTGCAAACAATGTAGCTACAAGCAGGACCACACCATATAATCCCCAAGGCAACGGCCAAGTAGAACGACTTAATGGCACTCTCTGGAAGTCTATTATGCTAGCATTGCGCTCCAGGAATCTGGATGTTACACACTGGGAATCTGTTCTACTAGACGCATTACATTCAATTAGATCACTGTTGTGTACGGCCACTAACACGACTCCGCACGAACGCATGTTTTTCCATATTAGAAAATCAAGCAATGGTTTGTCACTTCCATCATGGTTGACTACACCCGGTCCAGTTCTGATGCGAAGAAATGTTAGAAACTCAAAGTATGAGCCATTAGTCGACGAAGTTGAGCTGCTTGAATTTAACCCCCAGTATGCTCGCGTGCGATTTTCTGATGGAAGAGAAGACACCGTTTCACTTCGTGCTCTTGCCCCAGTAGGCCGTCCATCAGATACGGAAATCCTGTCGAACTCCCCTCCTACACCACAAACATCCGAACCACCATTACCCATTCACGTTCCTGAGTCAGTTCTCATTGACTG
This sequence comes from Atriophallophorus winterbourni, assembly GCA_013407085.1. Classification (NCBI taxonomy): domain Eukaryota; kingdom Metazoa; phylum Platyhelminthes; class Trematoda; order Plagiorchiida; family Microphallidae; genus Atriophallophorus; species Atriophallophorus winterbourni. Next base: position 54,704 of record JACCGJ010018718.1, on the reverse strand, counting down.
CCAACCTATCAGTGATACAACAGATTCATCGACTGTAAACAATCCAAATTCCTCTGAACTATATACAAAACAGCAAAGAACTCGTCCGTACGAACTTCGAAATCGAGACGCATGAATTCGTCTCATGTATAACCAAATCAAAACAGCCGAGGAGAATGTTGTGTATTCTTATATGCTTGCATTATTGTAATTCGCATTCTATTCTATCTATTCTATACTAACTATTATATTGTTCGTTGTTTTAGCTCTTCTGATGAATAAAGCTTAAATCAAGGCAACTCTACTCTTCTCAATCATTCTGAAACTCACACGTTTGTTTGGAACATTACAACATTCTCCCGTTTTCTATACAAAAATTAATTGCTAGCGAAAATGAAGAACGTTTAGTTATATTCGGTTCAGCAAGGCTTGAAACAGTGAGAAAGTGTTCAACAAAGTTCAACCTGAACACTACCGTTAATCAACTTGGCACATCCGCAGTGGATGTAAGTCGACTGATCAAATCAATCGAAACAACCAGTTTTTCAAAGTGCACAAATATCTCGTATCCACCTGATGACGGCAAAAAGCAGGAAAATTGGTTGCGCTGGGCAAGTGCAGGGGATGTGGTCACTCTTAGAACAGGTCATTAGAATTGATTTGATCGATTGACTTAGATCCATTACGTGAATGGGTTAACCAAAGACCGGCTGTACCGAGTTAATTAACAAAAGATCACTTGAATATCGACTTCATAGTTTATTTATTATTACTTTTGTTCAGTTCAGCTCAGTTCAGTTTGCGAAGGACAGTATGTGGCTAACAAGCCAATCGAGCGTCCAGAATTTCTTTCGGTGGAAAGCTGTAGAGAAGCACCCACCACTGCCAAAACGTATATTCTTTTTGTCTGTTTAAAATCTTCTGGTTCTACTGTGGCTGCATCGGTTGTTTGTGTGCTTTTATATCGTAGACCGAAGGCCAATTGCTCCATATTTAAGCCAATCTCGGAAATCTTTGACTGATACATGTTTTTGTGGAGTTCTGAATTGGAATTATTATTGTACGTAGACATTACCAAAATACACGCAGCCTGACTACCTGTTATTTCATATCATACTTTCTGATAACTCTTTCGATACGACATCAACTACAACATATGCATTTTAATTTAACTTTGTCTTTTTATATTTTGAGCGTTCTGTTTTTATACAAAATACTTCTTTAGATGAACTCTCATTGTACTAGTAGTGACAAACATGTTATTTCTACAGCATCGGCTATAAGGTGTGCTCCATAAAAACAGTCCAGATAAACTCTTCGCGTCGCAATCGCCGATTTACATAAAACAAAAACGTTTGAGGTTAGTTGATGACTCTTGCAGCAGTCCAAAGTACAACATTCTTAACGCCCGATTGGATCGTCAGCTACTTACGGCGCTGCCTAAATTGAACTATTTTTGAATAGCTTAAGCGAGTGGTGGCCATGATTAAGAGTGAATGAACAACACCAAATAAAAAGATTTCCATTGTGAGTTAAACAAATATTTATATCGTTGCTTTGCGGGGAATATGTTTCAGGTCTATTGAGCAAAGCTTCGATTAGTTAAAAAAAATATACGCGGTGCCAATATCTAAAATAAATTTGAGCGTTTAAAGCAAAATAAAACATTTTTCCATACATACATACATTTTTGCGTTTAAAGCGGAATAATACATTTTCATACATACAGTGCCCAAGAAATTTAGATGACAATATGAATGCCCAGATAATAACCTAGTGATACCGAATTTTAGAATGGACAAAATCATAATTAAATCGGTATACAGAATAGGGATAAGTCGAAAACGATTTCAAATAAACGCATTAATGACGAGCATTATGAAGGTCATATATCAATTAAATTTCAATTCAATTCAATTTTAATGGTCCAAAAAGCATATAACTTTACAAAAAACCACAGAATATAATGAGAACTACGAATAATATAACGAGCAAAAATGGGATTCCGTTGCTTACTGAGCAATTCAAGAACCAGTTAGAAATCCAAAGGGCAAAATTTGTTCTCGATTGGTTCAAGTTCAAGTTCAAGTTCAAGTTGCACAGGGCTGAAGGTGGCTAAAAGCCAATCACGCGCCAAGATTCCCTCCGACGGTATGCGGTTAAGCACCCGACACTTCGATATCGAGTATACAGTTCGTACTTTTCACACGTTCTTGTTTCCGAATATCTGGAAAGTAAGGCAGGGTTTCTCTTCACCAGCACGGTGAGAGGTCAGCTATTCAGGAAACAATGCAATAATATGCGTGAACAATGTGTGGTGTATGAAATCACTAGCCTAGTTGAGGTAAAGTGAAACACAGTCATAGACTGCATGTGGGCTAATTTACTGTCAGGTTGTCCAGGCCTAGACAGATATGATAAAAATGTAAAAATACGTTTTTTTGTTTTTTTATAAAGTTTTTTATTAGACAATATGCGGAAATATGATAGACCATTTAACGTCTAATTCCCTTTTAAAGCTCAACACATTTGGGAGGCTTACTATACAATCTGGGAGCTTGTTCCAGAAGTTGACCACACGGTTGCTGAAAAAGTGCTCACGTGCCAGCAACCTGGGCCTACTCTTAAGAAGTTTCATGGAATTACCTCTTGTAGCTGCTTTAGGTGCAAGTTTAAGGATTTCAGTAATATTATCACCCGTAAGACCCTTTAGAATCTTGAAGGCTTCTATTAGGTCACCTCGCAGCCGCCGTCTCTGTAGTGAGAACAAACTGAGGTCCTTGAGTCTAGCCTCATATGTTTTACCTGCCTGACCCTCAACCATCCTAGTTGCAAGGCGCTGAACACTTTCGAGACATGGTATATCCTTTTTTGAGTACGGTGCCTAGGATTGAACGCAGTACTCTAAGCAAGGCCGCACGACTACTTTGTATAAGGGAATGAAGATTGAAGGTTTTCGGCAAGATAACGCTGAGCGAAGTCTGAACAATTCTCTGCGAGCCTTGTTTGCAGCTTCGGCACATTGAGTAGCCCATTTAAAATCGCCTGTTATAGTAATGCCAAGATCCTTCACTTTCTGAGCAGCCGCTATTCTGATAGTTCCTTCACCAACTTCTAGTTGGGTTGTCGCTAAATCAGTCGTCAGAAGACAGCTCTTCCCCAGGTTTAGTGGCAAGTCCCAGGTCTTTGTCCACTCGATTACTTTTTCTAAATCAGAGATAAGCGTATCTCTACTGTCGGTTCCTAGGATCTTAACATCATCAGCAAACAGGAAGCAGCGTGAACTCAAGCACGCTGCCAGGTCGTTTACAAAAATAAGAAAAAGTAATGGACCAAGCACCGAGCCTTGAGGCACTCCACTGAGAATCAGGGATTCCTGCGAGCACTCCCCTGCAATTCTAACATAGTTAGTGCGATTAGTTAAGAAGCTGTCTAACCATCGATGTAGGTCACCTGTGACGCCACACATACTTAGTTTGTGCAGAAGGTACCTCTGGTTCACCGAGTCAAATGCCTTTTGAAAATCAAGATAGCAGACTTCGACTACTCTCCCTTCATCGAGGCGTAATGTCACTTCGTCCAGAAAGCTTAGAAGATTGGTTAGGCAGGACCTTCCTTTCCAGAATCCGTGCTGGGCATCGGATAGTAAGGAATTGGCTACCAAATGTGTACATACCTGGTGCCGAATGATTTTTTCCAAGCACTTGCAAAGAATGCTTGTCAGGCTTACTGGCCTGTAGTTGCGTACATCCGAAATGTGACCCTTTTGTATATGGCTATTACCGCCGCTCGTTTCCAATCATCCGTTAGTATACCCTGAAGTAAGGTAGCTTCGAAAAGATTCCTGATTGCAAGGCTAACTATATTCGCGAGCGGTTGAAGAATAGCCGGATGTATGCCGTCGGGGCCAGCTGACTTAGTTTTGTCCAGCTGCGACAGAACTGTGGTGACCATTTCCTGATTAACCTCCACCGAGCTGAAGGGAGGTGCTCTGCACTCGTGAGTTTCTAAACAGTTATCTGAATCGCGCCGATAAACACTGCAGAAGAATGAATGCAACGCATCGGCTTTTTCCGGTGCAGTCAAAGCCGTATTGCCATCGTCCAGCACTAACGTACCTATTTCCTCTCTTAATGATCGCTTGGACTGAACATAGCCATAAAAAGCTTTCACGTTAATCTTTGCTTTTTTGGCAAGTCGGGATTCGAAGTCCCTTTTAGCTTTCCTTTGCAGCGCAACAGCTGAATTTCTGGTCTGTATGTACTGCAGTCTAGATCTGTGAGTTCCACAGAATTTGTAAGCCCTTCAGCTACGGTCACTACATCTAATAGCCTTGCGAATAGACGCGCTCCACCAGGGTGGTTTTCCTCGCGTTCTCACTGGTTGTAAAGAAGAAAAATTATCCGGTAGTTGTAAAAGGTGCCCTTTTATAATATTCCACCTGATTTCTACACCAGGTTCTAATTCGTCTGGCTCCCAAATTATATTCATTGCTTTAGTTTGTAGTTTGGCGATGTCCATTCGACCAGAGTTGCGGGACATCTTTACTTGGGGACAAGGATGCACTAATGTCCAGTCAAAAAGAATTACAGCGTGGTCGCTCTTACCTAGTGGCGAAAGGTATCTGATTCTATAAATATCTCTTTCATGAGACGTTAGAACCAAATCTAAAGTTGACGGAGTATGACCTGTCCCAAACCTTGTATGTTCCCTGACATGTTGATAAAAGTCCCCGACATGAAACCAGTCTAGATATTGCGACTCAACTGACTCTGGTGAAGAAATTTCAGTACGCTAATCAATGCCAAAAAAATTGAAGTCTCCGACAATTGTAATGCGTTGCATTGCCCTTTTAGTACTTCCAATGTGTCCATCAGTAATTGGTCGTCTGATGATGAAGCAGTCGGGCTTCTATAAGCACATGCAAGTGCCAGTCTTCTCCTAGCGACAGTAAGAAATACCGATGTTAGTTGGATTGAGTGAGAAGCGGTCTTTATTGATATCTCACTGTGGGCGAGATCTTCGTTTATCATAATTGCCACCCCCCTCCCGTAGCACCAGTATCCTTATCCTGACGATAGATTGCATCTTAGTTGATACAAATGACGGAACATGATCATCTGGTTTCAACCATGATTCGGAGATGGCAATTATGTCGACCTGGTTTTCCAGTGCAGCAAGCTGCAGCTCACCCCATTTATTACGTATACTGCAAGCATTTGTGTAAAGTACACGGGTATTTCTATTCTGCGCACATTTTAAACTAACTTTACTCGGGGTGGGAGCACCCCGTTTTTTGAAACCGGAGAAGTTGATAAGTGGCTAGACTGCCCTTGCGAACGAGCTTGCACCGGCCTAATGGCAGTTGTACATAGATTTTCATCGTTCAGAAGCTTACTGAAAAGCGAGTTATTCATGTGTTCGTATTCTACTAGCGGGCCATTTTGGAGTACATCTTCCTTGACAACTACCGCAGATGACTTAAGCATTTTATGGTGGCTAAGGTTGATCCCTTTTTTGGGATTTCAAGAGAGTCATGGGCGCTTTTGAACGCTTTCCATGAAAATGGGGTTGAGGCCGCTTATCATGGACAACTTTGAATCGCCCATTTGTTTAGCGCTCAAGGTAAGCACTTTTTAAAAGAAGCGTATCCCTGTCCTGCTGGTTCATGAATTCTACCAAGATCGGACGAGCGCTACATACAGTTGGTTCCACCGGCCTACACGATGGACCCTTTTTACCTGGCAGTTAATTAGCCCTGCCATGCGCAAAATGTCTTGAACCCAGGAACGGTCCATTTGGCGCCGGGATTTGCTTTCGCGAATCAGCGGCTCTTCCCTATTTAGGATGAGGAGAGTACGAGATGCCCTCGTTTCCGCCATTTTATGGGGTGCAGCAAGCCTACTAACTTGCTCAGCTAAGGCATTTATTTGCCTTTCTAAAGCAACGTAGTTAGCTTGCTGTGATATTACCGGACATGTATCGTAATCGACAGTTTTCTTCTTAGGGTTCTTTTCCCCCTGTGTTTCTTTTTGATTAATAATAATAATAATAATAATAATACTATATTCTTGGTAAACCAAGGCATGCAAAACATGATCAGGTTATCAATGTGTACAAAATAAATAAATTGTAAAATGACCTTTTCAAGCGGAATTTTTAAACATTTTTCCGTTTAATACAGGATGGTAAATTTACAAGGGTAAGAAAGTTAATTTTTTTTGCGCAATGTCACACAGTAATAAAGTTTCATTTAGATTGCATCGAAATAATCAAACTAAGAGGATGCAATTAATTCTGGAGCAGAGATTGAAAAAAAGAAAATAACATAAAAAGTTATAAAGGAGATGGTGCTTTTGAAGATATAAATGTCACAGTAAAAATAAATTTTTGAAATAAAGAAAGTTCCTTCATATATATATAAATTGACTTCTTCGGAATGTTGGTGGGTGTGATTGAAGAAAAGCACATAAAAATCCGAAGTTAAATTGAAAAAATTAGAAAATTGAGGGGATAAGGGGAGATTGTGGTTCAAAATTGCATGAGGTTTGGGCCGGTTGTACGATCCAGGAAAGTCGAAGAATTGTCTTATAAGGGAAACCATAACTGTTTGCCAGTATGGATTTCAGTTCATGTAGAAGAATCAGTCTTACGCGGAAGAAGCAAGGACCAGTATCGGAGTTGGTTTCGGAGTCGGAGGTACTGGAACACAATTTAAAGTATTCTCTTCACCATCATGGTGAGAGGTTATCATTGTAAAATAGTACATTTATTATAAACGATAAAAAAGATCACAAAAAACAATATTTTTGGCATTTTTAGCGTTTTTTTCTTTTTTGTTTTTATAATAAATACGTTATGGCAAAGCATGTTTTTATGCATAAATGGTTAATGTAAGCAGATTACGGTTGAGGATATGGTAATATGGTAAAAATGATCATAAGACGCACGGTTACGATGAGGTTTGTAACAACATATCTAAGGTCCGGCAACCTGACACTTGAATGGCCAGTTATCCAGAGAATACTATAAGACCTCATGATATACTAATATGGTGAGAGGTTATCATTGTAAAATAGTACATTCATTATAAACGATAAAAAAAGATCACAAAAAACAATATTTTTGGCATTTTTAGCGTTTTTTTCTTTTTTTGTTTTTATAATAAATACGTTATGGCAAAGCATGTTTTTATGCATAAATGGGTTTAATGTAAGCAGATTACGGTTGAGGATATGGTAATATGGTAAAAATGATCATAAGACGCACGGTTACGATGAAGGTTTGTAACAACATATCTAAGGTCCGGCAACCTGACACTTGAATGGCCAGTTATCCAGAGAATACTATAAGACCTCATGATATACTAATATGTGGAGAAAGAGGTGGAATTAGAAACCTGGGATCCCATGAGAGTATAGAATATCTATAGAAGAGTTTATCTTAAGGATTTGGGATAGTGAGTGAACAGTAAGGGTTTCTACAAGAGTTTTAAATTTCCCTGTAGATGTGCACATACGGAAATGAAGAGGAAGGGAATTCCAAAGTTGCGCATATCTAACTAAGAAGAAGTTACGTCTAACTTTAGTGCGAGACATAGGGATATTCAACAGCCTTGTTCGATTGCGCAGATCATATCGGATATAATCGTGAAAGCGCATGCCAGACTGGAGCTTAATTCGTTGCTGGGTAATGATTCGAAAGAAAAGAAGCAGATTCAGACGAATTCTGCGTAGCCATAGTGGTTCGACATTCAGCAAATTACACCTTTCAAGATAAGGCGAGGGGTTTGAATAGCCCAAAGTTATTTTGCTGAATGTACGTTGAAGTCTCTCTAAGAGAAAACAATCACGCCTACCCATGTGGGAATGGATGATATTACAATAATCGAGAATTGGTAGGACCTTCATCTTATATAATGCTATTTTACTCTCGCGTAAGAGGAATTTATGATTAATTAGGCTAAAGTTTTGTCTTGCTCTCGCGATGAGGTGTCTAGCTTGTTCATTAAAATTGAGAGAATAGGAGTATCTAAATCCAAGGTCCTTATTTCTGCAGAAGGTGTGATGGTTGAGCCATTTATCGTGAGTGTGTTAGAAGGGATTGAACAACGTAATCCCATATATTGTGTCTTAATAGCAGAAAATTCTAATCCCCATTGTGAGCCCCAGTTTGAGAGAGAGGCAAGATCACGGTTAAGGGATATCAGAGCCTGTGACACTTCACCAGGAGATGTTAAGACTACTTTTATGTCATCCACGAAGATGAATAGCTTAGAGTGATCTACAACATTTTGTAGATCATTAACATAGATAAGAAAAAGAAGTGGACCTAGAACGCTGCCTTGAATTACGCCACTTGGAATCGGCTGATTAGTTGAGGTAACACCATTAACGTGAACCGAAAAGGTGCGGTCAGATAGAAAAGAACGGAACCAGCTCAATAAAGGCCCATGAATACCTAAACATGATAACTTCAAAAGGAGTAGCGTATGAGGAACCCGATCGAAAGCTTTGCTTATGTTCGAGAATGTGTTTCAAGTTTCGATAATATTAACTTAAGAGGAACAGTATCAAATGCTTCAGTTATGTATAGGAAGACAACATCAACTGCCAAACCTTCCACAACCGATGTAGTGATATAGTCAAGGCATTCAAGCTCGCATGTCATAGAATATATATTCTATTCACGAAGCCATGTTGAGTTCTAGAGAAAAAACATGGAGATAAGTGATTTAAGATAGATTTTTTTACTATTTTACCAAGTAATCTAGATATTATTGCTGTGTGGTTAATTGAGAGATAATTTGATACCGTGTGCTTCGAGCTAGATTTATGTCTGGGTGTAACGACAGTGTTTACATTCTAAAGGGAATATTCCAGACTCGATTAGAGTGTAAAATATGTTCATTAGACGAAGTTTGAAATCGTCACCACCCATTCTGCCAATGGCAGCTGTTATGTCTGGCCTCAGACTCAACTTAGTTTGCTTGCAGACTTCCTTAATGTCATTCAGATTTATGCATATAGTGTTTAATACATTAGTTGTCCGAAATGTTCTAGTGATATATTTATAGATGGAAGTATTGTATGTAGTATTAAAATATTAGAGAAATTTTTCACAGATTGTATTAGGGTCTGTATTTCTTATTTCTTCAAAATTATAAGTTCGTTCCTGAATAATAAAATCTACTTTGCTGGTTGAGTTTACGGATCGTGATTTGAATAGTCTGCTAAGTTATTTTAGCTGATCACAACTGCTCAGTGTTCTATTTTCTGATGCTTTCAATGTGTGGCCAAGAATAAGTTAGTGGTCACTTAATAGTTCATAGGAATGTAAACGAGCGAAGATATCATTATTGTTTACTGCAAATGTAGACCATTCTTTTATTTTATTTTTCATTTTCCAGAGCCCAGTTTGTTTTATGCTCTTTTTAAGACTGCTATCTCTGTCAATTCAACCTATAATTTTCTAATGGTATGTAGAAGATTTCAAAGGAAATTCATTCGAAAGAAAGAATTAAGACCAATCTTCAATCCTCATAAGTGTTGAAAGTAAGTTTCAATCGATGTAACGGTAAAGAGTCTTGACCTCAGTGGTAGGTTTGCAAGTGCATGGTAGATGGAAGGATAATATTTTATGATCCGCTAGAAAGACAGAAGGCAATATTAGTAAGTTAGTTGGATCAATATTTAGAGTGAAGAATAAGTCAAGAATGTTGCCCTTACTATTCGGTCTATCAATAAATTGTTTGTAATCTAGTAAGTCAAGCGTTTTCATGAAATTTGTATGAGCGCTAACTTTACATCGTTCGTGCAAGTTTAAATTATGCATGCTGAAGTCATCGGCTATACGTTTATGGCGTGTATGATGTAAAGACGCTTAGATGAAAGCTTGAGTTAATGTATTCAGATTATATTAAGTTGAGACTGGTGGGTAGTAGATGCAACCTACTAAAATACCTAGCATAAGTAGTTCCATTCATAATGAAACTTGAAGTTCTGTTAAATTCGAAGATGTTATGCTATTAGCTTTAAATTTTGAATGCACATAAATAAGGCAACGGGCATCTCGTTATAGGGTGCGGTTTCTCCTAAATATCTATAAGTTATGTATGATGAGTTCAAAGTCACAGTGATCATCACGATTCCAGTATTAATATGAATTAAGAACATTAATAAGAATAATGTCTACAGGCTTAGAGGAAAGGTATGATTTTAGCATATGGATATTAGGTACAATTGATCTAGCATTTATGACCAGAAAACGAACAACACAAATGTCGGAAGTTGAAGAATTTGTGGTGGGTGCATTAAAGGGTTTTCTAGGCGTAAAAATCCATTCATATGTTTTTGATAAAGAGTGGTATTGGGGTTAGAGTATGGTTCATAAGTGTTTGAGATGCATATGGATTATAAAATGAAGTTTGAAGTATATAATTATTATAAGAGGCGGGATATTGTGTAATGGTAGCTGAATTATTATAAGGTTGAATATTACAAAAATGTTTAGGAGGAGCTGGTGAATGGTGATATTTTGCTTATATAAAATATGGAAACAAGAAGATGTTTCATTACTATTGTCGAGACTAGGTGAACCTTTATAAAATCAGTATTCTTCATGAGTTGTCGGTGACATTGTCTGATTACTGCCTCTCTGAACGTAGAAGGATTTGGTAGGAGGGGTAGTGTTTTTTTAATTAAGGTAAACGTGGCAAGCGTAAATGCAAAAGGCGTGTTTCACACGTACCCAGATTATCAAGTGCAGGTGTTGAGATTTGGGAATTAATAGAGTTATTTTCAATTAGTGGTTCGCATTGCATGCGTTCATTATTATCTCAAGTATTGTTACATATAGTGTAGCTGATAAATTTCATTTATTATAGTTGACTTTTTTTGCATGGGTGGTAATTCCGGATTTAAGACCACACCCGAGAACCTTGGTATAATTTTTAAAAGGTATATATTATCAAGTAAATACTATGCAAAACTCTAATCTGTAAATTTTAATAAAATAAGATTGCTTTGTTGAATTGTGTTTTTACGTAGTCCGACTACAATAAAACACTCTATGGGGATGCCATATGTTGCAAAGATTCATTTTTAAATCGTTTAGGGGATAATTTTTTGCAACATGTGTACAGGGATATCTCTAGCCATTAGAAACGGACAAGTAGTTACGAGTATCCTGACTTGCTACAAGTCATCGCTGGCAATAGCTTATGCCTACGTCACACCCAATGCATCCCAACAGGAGTTCACACAACTTATTGAGACACTCGACGGTTTGTTTCACCTAGCTTACAGCGTACTTATCTTGGGTGATTTCAACCTTCCAGACATAGATTGGCCTGTCATCACTGGTCTAGTCACCCAGCAATCTGACACCTTTCTCGAGTGGCTCCATAATCATGCGCTGCACCAGCATTCAAGATTCAAGATTCAAGAATTTATGGTCACAAAAAGCACATAGCTTCACAATCACCATATCATAGTAAATATACATTCAGGAAATAGGTATAAAATAAACATGTAATGTCAAGTATAGTCAAGTTGTATAGTTACCATGAGTCAATACGCAGGTGTCGTCAAATCGTTATGCAACAAATAAGTATCCAAATTTCGAATGAACGTTCCGATGCTGGGAGAGATGACAAGAGTTTCGGGTAGGGAATTCCAAAGGAAACAGACACGTACACAATAAAAATATCGGCGACAGCTGATACGGGAGTGGGTAATTTGCAGTGTCGCTGAGTGGCTACGTGTATGACGTGACTCACGGTATTCGAATAAATGTTTTAGGGGATGATGTGGGGTATTCAATATTTTATATGTCAGTATCACATCGCGTCGAAGGCTTCTTTGGAGGGGAGTGGGGAGCCTCAGTTTTTTCAATCGTTCCTCGTACGCTAGTTTACGGAAACCTCTTACGAGTTTGGTTGCGCCTACAAGGTTTCGCCATGGATGCACTCCATCCACTCTTGACTTTGTATTATCGTCCCAGAAGAAGCCATTAGGTATTTAAAGTACCTACCGCCGCTCGGCAAAAGCGATCACGTAATGATAAGCTTCGAAGCGTTATTGCGTTTAAGCAAACCTTGCTCTCGTCCTAAACGTAATTTTAGGCTTGTAGACTGGGGGTTTACGCTTGCAGATTTCAAAATCCTCTCTTCAGATATTTAGCGATTCTAATGTAAGTGAAAAATGTGATAGAATTTGTAAGTATCTTAACGTGTTACAAGACAAGCACGCTGCGCTGCAGTATGTGAAAAGGTATCGAAGGCCACCCTGGTGGTCTGCACGAGTCCGCAAGTCTACCCGTAAACGGGATCGCCTATGGCGACAATATAAGCTATATCTTACTTCTGGTTCTTGTACCCACTACAAAACCGCTCGGAATGCCTGCGTTAAATTACAGCGTGTGCTCAAACAATATTTTGAGTTATCCTTACCTAGGGATGGTAAATCCAATGCGAAAAGGTTTTGTAGCTACGCACAGTCAAAATGAAAAACTAGGGAAAGCATAGGAGGTTTGAAACTGGAGAACGGAAAAGTAGCTGATACCGACCTGTCTAAGGCGACTGCCTTCTCATGGTTTTTCCGTAGCGTTCAACGACAGGACATATCTTCAATCGCACCGTCAGGTCTGCTTGACCTAACATCTGGTGCCCATGTATTAGATGAGTTGTCCTTCAATGAGGCTGAGGTGTGACGCACATATCCATGTTCGGGTCAACAAATCTGAGGGACCGGATGGCATCTACTCAATTATGCCTAAAAATCTTGCCTCAGTGCTTACCGAACCGTTTTGCCAGCTCTTCAATTCACGCCTGGATGGAAGCCATAGTCGTGCGAATAAACAAGGGTGGTTGTAGGTCAAATGTTGGGAACTATAGACCTGTCAGCCTGACTAGCATAGTCTCAAAAGTACTAAAAAAACTATTGCGTAACAAAATCTGTCAGAATCTTAGTCAGCATTCTCTGTTAAGTGTAACTCAACATGGATTTCTTAATGGTAAATCCTACCTGACCAACCTCCTCAGTTTTCTCGATACTGCAACTAAAATGCTTGACGAAGGAAAGCCAGTCGAAGTCCTCTACTTAGATTTTAGCAAGGCTTTTGATTCCGTGAGTCACCGCCTTCTAGAGATCAAGCTAGCAGCAAAGGGCATACAGGGTAGTCTACTTGCTTGGATAAAAGCATTCCTCACAGGTAGGAAATTCAGATTTCGGGTTGGATCCACGTTGTTTAGCCCAACCGACGTGATCAGCAGGGTCCCTCAAGGTTCGGTACCCGGTCCTCTTCTATTCCTAATTTTCATTGATGACTTGTCGTCTGCCTTGAAGTGTCCATGCTTCATTTTCGCGGATCATGTGAACTTCATCGGATCAACGGATGAAGATACCCCGATGCACGACCCTAAGCAGGTCATAAACGGTCATACCAGTGGGATCTCCCACTGAAACTGAATAAGAGCCAACTTTCGTCAGCACTGGTTGATAAGATTAGGTCCAGGTGGCGGGGAATTCCCTCAGTGTTAACCTCACACAGTGTGTTAAGGATTTGGGAGTACTGGTTAGGGCTGACTTTAAATGGGAGGACCAATGTGCCGCTGCGGCTCAGCGTGCACGCAAGGTACTTTTTCGGCTGACATCAGTGCCACGAGCAGAAGACCGATGTATTCCTGCCACTGTACAAGGCATTAGTTCGGCCGCATCTCGAATACTGTGTTCAGGCGTGGTGTCCTCACAACAAGAAGGACATCCCTCGACTTGAGAGCGTTCAGCGCCTCGTAACATGCATGATTGATGGTCAGCGAGGGAAACCGTACGCTGCGCGCCTAATGCTCTCGAATTTTTCTCCCTTAGGCGCCTCCGTTTAAGAGGTGACTTAATAGAAACCTTCAAGATCTTGAAGGGTTTAACTGGCGTGCCAATGAACGACTTGTTTACCTTAGGCCCCGAACTGGGCACCCGGGGCCATTCACTTAAAATTGCTAAGTAACTATGTTGGCTACACTCCAGGAAACACATTTCAGCCTTAGGGTTGTAAACTTCTGGAACATTCTTCTACAAAAACCTATATCATGCAGTACCTTCTGGAGTTTGGAGCAGGGTTTTTATGATGATTGTTTGAATAACAATCGAAAATAATCAATAATTCTGTAATTCATATTCTTGTTGTTAAAGTTACATTAATTAATACACACTGTGATTCGAGTGAGCGTGGTTAATTCTCACTTCTATTCCTGGGTGGGTTATTTCAATTCAATTCAATACAATTTAATTTATTACAGGTTTGAACCGCAACTGCGGTAATCTTTTTCCTGAATACTCTCCTTAATTGCTATACAAGCTTAGGTAGTTCATCTTTTAGCGTCATCCGGTAAATAAAGTAAGGTCTAGAGTCCTGCGTTTATTTATTTATTATATACGATGCTACTTCAGCTGACCTCTCATCGTGCTGGCGAAGAAAAACTGATTTTTCCTTTTCCAGCATCGGTAATAACCCGGTGCTTCCTAAATACAACCCGGATAAATTCTTGGCGACGCGATCGTCGAAGAAGTCAAATAGACAACAAGAATAAACGTTTTGGCATTGTGGGTGCTTGTTTGCAGCTTTCTACCGAAAGAAATTCTGGACTGTCGATTGGCTTGTTAGCCACATACTGTCCTGTGAAAACTGAAATGAACTGGACTGAATATCAAACAGTTTGTTTAAGTAAGTCAAATAAATTTTCTATATCTTTGTCTGCTATTCGACTTTAAATTATTTTCCGTTTCTCAATTGTCCGTTATGATTATCAAAATTGCACGCCATCCTACTTTCCTTGAATTGACAATGAATTGCATAAAGCCTGTAGTTGGTAGTATTTTTTGAAACAGAAGGTCTTTGAAACCCATACTGACATTTGTATCACCTTTCGTCCCACTTTACAAATCATGTTATTTAAAGCTATGCTTATCTTTCCATTAATAATACATCGAACTATTGCGTGGAGTATTGCACGTTCATGTATCTATTTCATATGTCATTGTCTTGATATCGCACTTCTCTTGCTAAACTTTCAGATCTTGCTGAAATAACCTCTTCCGCAAGCACATTCCACAAGTTATTAATTCTTGTTGAGAGCGTGAATCCCTGTGTTGGGCGTAGTGCCCTTCGCTTTTGAAGCTTTAGAGAATGGCCACAGGTTCTTGAGTCCCTCACGAGAGGGAAAATCTCGCGCAGCTCGTCACCATAAGCTCACAGTAGTTCAACGTTAAGTTGCACGGGGCTGAAGGTGGCTCAAAGCCAATCACGCGCCCAGATTTCTTTGGACGGTATGCCGTTGAGCACCCGGCACTTCGATATTGAGTATACAGTTCGTACTTTTCACACGTTTTTGTTTCCGAATATCTGGAAAGTAAGGTAGGGTTTCTCTTCACCATTACGGTGAGAGGTGAGCTATTCAGGAAACAATGCAATAATATGCGTGAACAATGTGTGGTGTATGAAATCACTAGCCTAGTCGAGGTAAAGTGAAACACAGTCATAGACTGCATGTGGGCTAATTTGCTGTCAGGTTGTCCAGGCATAGACGGATATGAATAAAATGTAAAAATACGTTTTTAATTTTTTAAAGTTTTTTATTAGACGATGTGCGGAAATATGATAGACCATTTCACTACTAATTCCCTTTTAAAGCTCAACACATTTGGGAGGCTTACTATACAATCTGGGAGCTTGTTCCAGAAGTTGACCACACCGTTGCTGAAAAAGTGCTCACGTGCCTGCAGCCTGGGCCTACTCTTAAGAAATTTCATAGAATTACCCCTTGTAGCTGCTTTATAATAATATTATCACCCGTAAGACCCTTTAGAATCTTGAAGGCTTCTATTAGGTTACCTCGCAGCCGCCGTCTCTTTAGTGAGAACAAACCGAGGTCCTTGAGTCTAGCCTCAGGTTTTACCTGTCTGACCCTCAACCATCCTAGTCGCAAGGCGCTGGACCCTTTAGAGACATGCTATATCCTTTTTAAAGTACGGTGCCCAGAATTGAACGCAGTATTTCAAGTGAGGCCGCACGACTACTTTGTATAAGGGAATGAAGATTGAAGGTTTTCGGCAAGATAACGCTGAGCGAAGTCTGAAAATTCTCTGCGAGCCTTGTTTGCAGCTTCGGCACATTGAGTAGCCCATTTAAAATCGCCTGTCCATAGTAATGCCAAGATCCTTCACTTTCTGAGCAGCCGCTATTCTAATAGTTCCTTCATTAACTTCTAGTAGGGTTGTTGCTAAATCAGTCGTCAGAAGACAGCTCCTCCCCAAGTTCAGTGGCAAGTCGCAGGTCTTTGTCCACTCGATTACTTTTTCTGAATCAGAGATAAGCGTATCTCTACTGTCGGTTCCTAGGATTTTAACATCATCAGCAAACAGAAAGCAGCGTGAACTCAAGCACGCTGCCAGGTCGTTTACAAAAATAAGAAAAAGTATTGGACCAAGCACTGAGCCTCGAGGCACTCCACTGAGAATCAGTGATTCCTCCGAGCACACCCCTGCAATTCTAACATAGTTCGATTAGTTAAGAAGCTGTCTAACCATCGTTGTAGGTCACCTGTGACGCCACACATACTTAGTGTTATGTTTCACAGTCACGGGAAAAACTCTAGATTCGCAAACAGACTGGTTCAGACGGAAGCACGAGTGATTTGAATGGAAGTTTATTGCTGAAGTACAAAAGCACCAATAGCAAGCTTAAAGAGGGAAAAGAGGTTTTATGTAAACTGTAAACTGTTACATAATGTACATTCGGAGGTTACCCTCCTAACACCTCCCCTTTGAGTTCTTGTCTTGTATGAACGTTGCCTTGGGTCGATTTGCATTTGAGCAACGGGATGCCGGACACGATCAGTCCATCTTCGTGGAGTACAAAGATTTCGTAAATTAGGAGTTTCCGGAGAGGCGGAAAGATTTGTAGACGGACGTAGTTCGAATGTGTCGAGGAGAATGTCAAGTGGAACATTGTCTCTAGGACTGAACGTCGACGTCGTAAGTTACATTACCGGAACGGCGTAGAATACGACCTTGTGTCCATTTCTCAAAACCTCCACGATAATCCTTCGCAAGTACGACCTGACCAGGTGTAAACACTCGCTTTTTTGCATTGTGACGACGATTAAATTGTTCTTGCATCGCAGTGTTCCTGGTGATAGTTTTTGGTGCAACCGAGTATATTGCATCAATTGGCAAACGTAACTTTCTGTTCATTAAAGCTTCCGCTGGAGAACAGTTATTCGGAACGTTTGGGTTTGGAGTTGCTCTATAGTTAATCAGGATTGTTTCTATGATTTCTGGTATGGTCTCCTCTCCCCTGAGTTTAGAGATGGCTCGCTTGATTGTGTCAACAAAACGTTCTGCCTGCCCGTTGGATTGCGGGTGATAAGGCGATGAACGGATGTGTTGTATGTTGTTGAGTTGACAGAACTCGGCAAAAATTGCGGATGTAAAAGCATTACCGTTATCTGACACCAAAATGTCTGGAACGCCGAAACGACTGAAAATATGACGAAGTTTCATGATGGTGGCTTCAGATGTTATACGGTCCATGTGAAATATTTCGGGCCATTTGCTGTAGGCATCGACAAGGATTAAGTACTGTTGACCATCTATTGGTCCTGCAAAGTCGATATGCAAACGTCACCAGGGAGATTGAGGTGGAGGCCAAGAAAGCAAAACTGATTTAGGAGGAGATTTTGCTGACAATTGACACTTAAAACAATTGCGTACTAAATCTAAAATCTGCTGATCCAATCCAGGCCAATAAACATAACTTCGTGCCAGTGCCTTCATGCGATTAATACCTGGATGTCCTTTATGAAACTGAACCAAAACTTTTCGCTGCAATTTGGCGGGTACCACCACGCGATGAGCAAACAATATACAACCATTGACTTCTGACAAAGAACAACGGCGTTGGTAAAAAGGCATGAGTTGGGCATCAGGACACTGTGACGGCCAATTGGTGCGGATATGTTCGAAGACTCGTTGAAGTAGTGGATCATGGGCAGTAGCTTCACAAACCATGGCTGAAGTGACTGGAAGCGCACGGATTGATGTAGTGAGCACACTGCTGACTTCTGATTCAAGAGTGATTGAAGCGATAACCGCACCTTCATTTGGTAGGTGGTGGGAGTCTCTGAGTCTGGATAGAGCATCTGCATGTCCGATATCATTGGTCGATATATATTTGATTGCAAAATCATATCCGAGAAGGATAGTGGCCCATCGTTGCAGTCGATTGGCTGTGTAAACCGGTATACCCTTTTTTGAACCGAACACACTCAAAAGTGGTTTGTGATCTGTCACAAGAGTGAAGTGATATCCGTATAGCATTTTGTGGAATCTTTTAACAGCAAAAATGATTGTCAAAGCTTCTTTCTCAATTTGTCCATAATTGACCTCTGCAGGTGTGAGGGATCTGGCGGCATGAATGATAGCCTTTTCACTTCCATCAGGAAAAACATGAGAAATGACCACCTATACTGTGGCTTGAAGCATCGGTGGTGACAACAATTTCCATTGATGGGTTAAAGTGCGTTAAAAGCAAATCCGAGTAAAGCAAAGATTTCAATTCATCGAAAGCTGCTTGAAAAACCTTTTACCAAAACCATGGTGCGTCTTTTTTCAAAAGTTGGTTGAGGGGTGTGCGTACACGATGCATCTCAAGTAAGAATGCACTATAATGACTGATAAGTCCCAAGAAAGAACGGAGATCGTTTATATTATTGGAAGGAGGCATACTGCGGATAGCACTAACGTTATTTGGATCGGGACGGCGACCATGTGCGTCGAAAATGAAACCGAGGTATTTTATAGAAGTCAAAAAGAATTCACATTTGTCGCTACGAAGACGAAATCCGTAGTCGCGAATACGCTCGAGAACACAAGATATGCGATCCATAAGCTCGTTATTTTTCGATCCACAGATGATTATGTCATCTAGGTAAGCAGCAGTACCCGACAAACCGGTCAGCATTGTATCCATAATCTGTTGAAATATGACCGGAGCTGATTTCACACCAAAAGGTAGACGATTGTAGCGGAAGAGTCCTTTGTGCGAATTTATGGTCAGTAGTTCTTTGCATTCATCCGCAACTTCAATTTGAAGATATGCATTCGACAAATCAAGTTTCGCAAAACATGTTTCGCCGTTTAGACGTGTGAATAGATCTTCGGGAATTGGGAGTGGATATTGATGAGAAAGCAGAGCATTATTGAGTCCTGTGGAATAATCGGCACAAATACGTACGGATCCATTAGATTTCTGAACAACAACTATAAGAGCAGCCCATGAAAAGTAACTGACAGGATCAATAACTCCAGATTGTTGTAGTCGATCCAACTCTTTATTTACAGTCTCAAGAGCGGCATAAGGGACTGGACGCTTGGGTCGAAATACTGGATGAGCATTGGGTAAAAGCTTGAGAGTTGCTTTGAATTTAGTACAGCAGCCTAAACCGGGTTGGAAAACTGAACTGAAGATGGACATTATGCGATCTGTGAAACATCGTTTAGAATTTGCTGTATGAGCAAAAGAGACGCTATTGCACACAGAATTGAGAGGTAAATTCCACAAATTTAGTTTTTCCATCCAATCGAGACCAAGTAAGTTTAGCTGCACATGCTCTGTCAGATAACAAGTTCCGGTGAATTTTGTATCTCTGAAGGAGACGTCACAATTTAGCTCACCAGATATCTGTAGGGGATTTTCTGAAGCATCTTGAGCACAATGTTCAGTGGGGTATACGGAGGGTTTTCCGATAAGATCCCAAGTAGCATGTGAGATTATAGTTATGCCAGAGGCAGTATCCAACTGCAGGCGTACTGGCGTCTGATTTATACATATAGTGATGAATCGTCGGCGAGATTCGAAATCAACTTTAAAAGTAGCGTACACTGAGTTAGACTGAGGACGCTTTGAAAATGTAGACTTTTGTAAAATCCGTTTTCGCGGATGACGAATCTTCTTATCATCATTACTGTTCGGAGGACAGAATCCTTCCTTGTGACCTCTGCGATTGCATCTCTGGCATTGGTGCTTTTTAAATGAACAAAACCGTTTGAAATGCCATTCACCACACGACCATCATGGTGTTGGGGGCTTTTTTGAATGTGAGAATGAGGTTTTTTCACCTTCTGGACCAAAGTTGATGGCTGAGCTGATTGCTGCACCATCGCAGTATCGTGCTTAAGATTTAGCAGACGTTGACATTCGATGGTTAGATCTTGAACAATCATATTAGGATTTTGGTCCAATTTGGACAGCAACCGCATACGAATGTCTGAATCATTGTGAGAGGAGAGACCAGCAACAAATATGAGGTATTTGAACTGATCTTCGGTCAGTGATTTCAACTGGAACCTTTCGCACTCTCGGTTGACGATTCCTGCAAATGTGACATAGTCGTCGGCAGCTGTCTTGGGTAACTTCAGACAGTTGTATCGAAGATTGAACAATGAAGCTCGGTCACCGAATATTTCACGGAGTTGAGCTGACAACCGAAGCCCAGCTCCTGGCCTGCACGTGGCGGAACTGCTTCTACTGACAGGAGAAGGGGCGAAGGCGGATGACTGGCGCCTCAAAACCAGTTTGCTCCGGGTAGATGGAGCTCGTCAGCCTGGGAGGGCAGTCCATCTAAGGGAAGGAAAACCCTTATTCCAAACCTCCGCTGCCGTGCGGCATACCCGATTGCGGGAAAGGCTTCGGGAGTGAACCCTGAGGAAAAATCCTTGCTGCCTTGCAGGTTGCACCTGGTCGTGCAAAGGCAAGAGAGGCGTACTCGAACAATCGCCGAGGCACTTCAAGAGAGGCGCAATAACACTCGAAATGGTCACCGGCTCTCGTGAAGGAAAAAAACCGCTGCCTTGCGGGTAGACTTTTGAGTCAAAGGCTCCGGGTGGGGTCCCCTAAGCCACCCCCCTACTTCGGCCTTGGCAACCGGGTAGTATGTCGCCTTCAACAAGAACCATGGAACCTACATTTTTCTTTCATCATGTACCCTCTTCATGGTATACTTGTTGGCATCTTTGGGTTGTTTCGGCAAGATAAAATTGGTAAAACGTTCATGTTCAACCGTGCTAAGCTTCCTAACCAACAAACGTGCTTTCCAGGCTGGATCCTTGCTGCTGAGCTCATGCTGAAAGGTGTCCTCCCAACGCTTGTGCCAGGCATCGAATGTTTGTCCCGATGAAGGTTCGTAATGAAACTCGGTGATGGTAGCAGAAACAGAATCTATTGTTTCAGACTGCACATGAGACGATCCAACCGTTGCTATAGAGTTTAGACGTTGTGTGAGTAATTCGATCATGCGCATTTGACTTTGTTCAAACAGCGCCTGTTGATCGCGAAGAAGCTTTGGTACATCTTCTACTGGTATAGACATTGTATGTGGATTCAGTAATACCCCGTCGCCAAATTGTTATGTTTCACAGTCACGGGAAAAACTCTAGATTCTCAAACAGACTGGTTCAGACGGAAGCACGAGTGATTTGAATGGAAGTTTATTGCTGAAGTATAAAAGCACCAATAGCAAGCTTAAAGAGGGAAAAGAGGTTTTATGTAAACTGTAAACTGTTACATAATGTACATTCGGATGTGCAATCGTGCAGCATTTCTGTGCTGTGCGGCTAACATCGTGCTAAATTGATTGGCCAACGGTAGTGAGCTGCATGCGAGTACACGCTGGAGTCTCACTACCATTTCTATTTCTATTTCCCCCCTCATATCTGTCTAGGCCTGGGCAACCTGATAGTATCTGAGCCCACGTGCAGTCTTTGACTGTGCGGCACTTTGCCTGGATCAGGCTTGTGCTTTCATACATTCATACATACATTCGGAGGTTACCCTCCTAACACTTAGTTTGTGCAGAAGGTACCTATGGTTCACTGAGTCAAATGCCTTTTGAAAATCAAGATAGCAGACATCGACTACTCTCCCTTCGTCGAGGCGTAATGTCACTTCGTCAAGAAAGCTTATAAGATTGGTTAGGCAGGACCTTCCTTTCCAGAATCCGTGCTGGGCATCGGATAGTAAGGAATTGGCTACCAAATGTTTACATACCTGGTGCCGAATGATTTTTTCCAAGCACTTGCAAAAAATGCTTGTCAGGCTTACTGGCCTGTAGTTGCGTACATCCGAAATGGGACCCTTTTTGTATATGGCTATTACCGCCGCTCGTTTCTAATCATCCGGTAGTATACCCTGGAATAAGGTAGCTTCGAAAAGATTTCTGATTGCAAGGCTAACTATATTCGCGAGCGGTTGAAAAATAGCCGGGTGTATATCGTCGGGGCCAGCTGACTTAGTTTTATCCAGCTGCGACAGAACTGTGGTGACCATTTCCTGATCAACCTCCACCGAGCTAAAGGGAGGTGCTCTGTACTCGTGAGTTTCTAAACAGTTACCTGAATCGCGCCGATAAACACTGCAGAATAATGAATGCAACGCATCGGCTTTTTCCGGTGCAGTCAAAGCCGTATTGCCATCGTCCAGCACTAACGTACCTATTTCTTCTCTTAATGATCGCTTGGACTGAACATAGCCTTAAAAGCTTTCAAGTTAATGTTTGCTTTTTTGGCAAGTCTGGATTCGAAGTCCCTTTTAGCTTTCCTTTGCAGCGCAACAGCTGAATTTCTGGCCCTTATGTACTGCAGTCTAGATCTGCGAGTTCCACAGAATTTGTAAGCCCTCCAGCTACGGTCACGACATCTAATAGCCTTGCGAATAGACGCGCTCCACCAGGGTCGTTTTCCTCGCGTTCTCACTGATTGCAGAGGAGCAAAATCATCCTGTGGTTGTAAAAAGTGCCCTTTTATAATATTCCACCTGATTTCTACACTAGGTTCTAAGTCGTCTGGTTCCCAACTTAGATTCATTGCTTTAGTTTGTAGTTGGACGATGTCCATTCGACCAAAGTTGCGGGACATCTTTACTTGGGGACTAGGATGCACTAAAGTCCAGTCAAGAAGAATTACAGCGTGGTCGCTCTTGTTTAGTGGCGAAAGGTATTTGATTCCATAAATATTTCTTTCATAAGACGATAAAACCAAATCTAAAGTTGACGGAGTATGTCCTGTCCTAAACCTTGTATGTTCCCTGACAGGTTGATAAAAGGCGCCGACATGAAACCAGTCTAGATATTGCGACTCAACTGACTCTGGTGAAGAAATTTCAGTTCCCCAATCAATGCCCGGGAGATTGAAGTCTCCAACAACTAGTAATGCGTTGCATTGCTCTTTTAGTACTTCCAATGTGTCCATCAGTAATTGGTCGTCTAATGCTGAAGCAGTCGGGCTTTTATAAGCACATGCAAGTGCCAGTCTTCTCCTAGCGACAGTAAGAAATACCGGTGTTGGTTGGATGGAGTGAGAAGCAATCTTTATTGATGTCTCACTGTGGGGGAGATCTTCGTTTATCATAATTGCCACTCCCCCTCCCGTAGCACCAGTATCCCTATCCTGGCATACTTAGTTGATACAAATGACGGAACATGATCATCTGGTTTCAACCATGATTCGGAGATGACAATTATGTCGACCTGGTTTTCCAGCTGCAGCTCAACCCATTTATTACGTATACTGCAAGCATTTGTGTACAGTACACGGGTATTTCTATTCTGCGCACATTTTAATCTAACTTTACTCGGGGTGGGAGCACCATCGCTGATACCTCGTTTTTTTGAAACCGGAGAAGTTGATAAGTGGCTAGGCTGCCCTTGCGAACGAGCTTGCACCGGCCTAATGGCAGCTGTACATAGATTTTCCTCGTTCAGAAGCCTACTGAAAAGCGAGCTTTCCATGCGCTCGTATTCTACTGGCGGGCCATTTTGGAGTACATCTTCAATGACAACTACCGCAGATGACTTAAACATTTTATGGTGTATGTATGTATATATGAAAGCACAAGCCTGATCCAGGCAAAGTGCCGTACACATTTTATGGTGACTAAGATTGATCCCTTTTATGGGAGTTTTCAAGCCAGTCATGGGCGCTTTTGAACGCTTTCCATGAAAATGTGGTTGGGGCCCCTTATCCTGGACAACTTTGAAACGCCCATCTGTTAGCGTTCAAGGTAAGCACTTTTTAAAAGAAGCGTATCCCTGTCCTGCTGGTTTATAAATTCTACCAAGATCGGACGAGCGCTACTTACCGTTGGGTTCCACCGGCCTACACGATGGACCCTTTTTACCTGGCAATTAGCCCTGCCATGCGCACAATGTCTTGAGCCCTGGAACGGTCCATTTGGCGCCGGGATTTGCTTTCACAAATCAGCGGCTATTCCCTATTTAGGATGGGCAGAGTACGAGATGACCACGTTTCCGCCATTTTATGGGGTGCAGCAAGCTTACTAACTTGCTCAGCCAAGGCATTTATTTGCCTTTCTAAAGCAACGTAGTTAGCTTGCTGTGATTTTACCGGACATTTATCGTTATCGACGGTTTTCGTTTTAGGGTTCTTTTTAACCCCGTGTTGCTTTTCGATTCATACCGATGGTACTGCGGACAAGACCGGGTTTCGTTGATGGGGGTGTTTTTTTCTTACGACCTCGGCGTAGGACAACGGCGAATTCGTACTATTTGCTACAACATTGTTCAAACTACTGGCAGAGGTCTTCAGGAATACTTCCCTTGCGTTTCGCTTACACTCCCAGCATACCCATTCCATGAAACTATTTTTACAATACGTTTCCTAATGCTTGGCAAGAATGCCAGAGCATTTTGGATGCGCCCATCTCTGGCACACATCACAGGCTATGCCTTTTACTACCTTCTTACCACATTCAATTGAAATGCAGGGATATGAAACTTTAGGCATAGTTCGATTTTTTAAAAATTTGAATAACAATAAATATATATAAAAAATTTCAAAAACGTAATAGAATATGTTAATTCTAGTTACGATGTGTATATAATGCGATAAATTGATTACCAATTTATAGCAAAATCAGAGAACAGCGATTTGGAAATAGATTATGTGAGACGAGTTAGCAGCAGGTCGTAGCGCACGCGCCGAATACTAAGCGATATGAGGTTGAATCGTTGAACTCTCTCCACATAAGGAATTGATTTCAATCATTGTACTCGTTTCGTCGCCCGCCTTTGCATTTGTTCCAACTGGTCACGTTCTCCCTTAGTTTGTGGATAGGTTGCTGACAAACCATATTCCAAAACTGGTCTCACGTATATGGAATAAAGAATGCGAAACATTTGTTGAGTAATCGCTTCTTCGCGGCTTTAAGCGTGCGCGTCTTCTGCCAACAAGGCAAACTCTGAGAGTAGAGCACCACCACTACATCACTCCGGTGGTCAGTTCCATTCATTTCAAGAAATGCTGATTCAACGCGGTCTTGATAATAGTCAATAACGTTTTGTGGAAAAATCGTACAAGCTTAATGGGATAACCAGAGGATAGTTAACACACTGGGACTGAATAGGTTTCAGCAGTTCAGAAAAATGGTCGAAGAGAAATGTACTCTATGTAGGTTAAGACGAAAAACTGTGGAAAGAGGGAAAGATATGTTGCAATAATCAATAGTATATTATGGTACAAAAAGCTATGAGCTTAAAATATAACCATAGCATAGTCAGTACAGGGGGTCGGGTGGAGTTCAGCGGGTTCGGCTTCATTTGCCAATGTTCCGTAAAGGGTGGGGTTATGTATCATAACAGTCAATACAGAGGGAGATGAATCGGCGTAGTTCCGTATATGTATCTGAAAAGGAAGAGGAAAATGGGTGCAGTATCGGGAAGAAGAAAAAGCGAAAAATATATTAAACTTGTTGAGAACAATAGAGATAAGCGTCAAGTCTCTGACTGTGCGGCACTTTGCCTGGATCAGGCTTGTGCTTTCATACCAAGTCGCTCTTTAAAAATGGAGAGGGATGGGGAGGTTACTACAAAAACTGGTAGATCATTCCAAACACGAGGGGTGCGTACAGAAAAGAAAACTCATCGGAACACGTTTGGTTGCTGAAGGGGGTTTTCATATTTCAGCAAACTGAGTCCTTTGACGAGCTTTGTGAATCTCCGTTGAGCCTGCTCTAGGACGTGATGGTCACGCTTTAGCCATGAAGGCCAAACGGATACCGCATATTCCACGTGGGGTCAGATGTACGCGAGGAAAAGAGACGGTGGTCAAAATACCCTTTCGAGGAGCCCTACGTTGCGATCGGCGATTGATGATACGAGGGAACATTGGACTGAGCACCCAAGATCACTTTGCAGTATCACAGATTATAAATTGTGATAAAATTAAAGGTCAATGCCTTCTTTAAAGTGATGAGGCATAAATAACTGAAAGAGGTAGTACATTCAAAGAAGGGGGAATTCGGATAACAAGGGATTGTCTGCGGTAGTCCAATCTACTGTATTGATGTGATAACTTCAATTGATGACCACGATTTTCCTATTGTGGGGCTATTTCCAACATACCCCTACACGGTTGAATTTCTTTCGTCAATATCGATACGCAAGGATCAGATCGCCTTGGAGTCGACGGTAGTTTATGGAGAACAATTGTACCGGTGTAAGACATTCCTCGTAGCTGATTAGGCCCAACCAATTGACAATCTATGTAGAACGTCTCTGTGGCTGTTCTAAAGCGTGCTGATCACGTTTCAACCATGGGTCCCAGTCGGAGACAGCATACTTCAAGAGTAGCCTAATGTACGCCTGAAGAAGAAACGGAAAGAGACGTTGATTGATTGTTCTGAATACACGCTGGTACTCCAATCATTTCTCCTGTTTTTGCCATTACCTTGCTTCGTGGTATGGTCAAGCTGCGCCAAGTACGTTGTGATGAGGAGCGCCAAGTAGCTAGATGTCGCTTGGGACGTTATTACTTTCCCGCAGCATTTCTGTGCCTTGCGGCTAACATCGTGCTATATTGATTGGCCAACGGTAGTGAGCTGCATGCTGAAACATGCTGGAGTCTTACTACCATTTATATCCCCCTCTTATCTGTCTAGGCCTGGGCAACCTGACAGTATCTTAGCCCACGTGCAGTCTCCGACTGTGTGGCACTTTGCCTGGATTAGGCTTGGGCTTTCATACCATACCATGTCGCTTGGGATGTCGAAAATTTGTGGAGGCGATGAAGAGAAGGTGGTCGTCACAGAGGGACAGGAATCTCTCCATTATCTGTTAGGTCGCCTGACATTCGATACTTCCCTCGAAGGAAGCGCTCAGACTGCATGATTCATCCCACTCGGGCATTAAAATAGCCGATAAGCACGTCTGTATAGCATCTACGTGCTTTCGTTGAGAGAGAACGAAGTTCTCCGTAGAATACTCCCTAAACCTCCAGTTCCTAGGTGCGTCGCTGAGATCACAAATAAGTTGTCTCGTCGCGGTACTTGATCACTCTGCTGTAACCCTGAAATCTCACTGCGCACAGTCGGTTATTAACGGGTATCCAATCTAGAAGGGAGGTTCCCGCTTTTTGGCTAAGAATAATACCAACACCAGATAGGCCGGCAGATAAAGCAACGGGATCACTGGACACACGTAATGAGAACCTATTCCCAACAGTCATTGGACAACTCAGTTGAAATACCGAATCAATGTCATGAAGACGGGTTTCTGATAGACAAAATATGTCGATACCTAGTGGCACTAGATAACTGGCTTGTCCAAACTGTTCTGGTTGTCGCAGGGTACGGACATCGAACGATGCAAGCCTAATAAGCACATTCATCATTGATGGTCCGACATTCATCAGGGAGAGAGGGTTAGTGGATGACGTATGCTTGCGGAGTGGATTCCAATCTGCTTACCGCTTGTTTGTGCTTACCCGTTTGTTTGTGCTTACTCTTCTATAGAATCCGTAGCTATTTAAGTCCCATCCTTCCCCATATTTTAGGATTTTACTTTTTCATGGTTGTGTGGCAGTTAAGCATTCGGTACGCGCTACCGGTGTAATGCTCTCTGTGATGATCATGATGATGATGGATTTCAATGAGCAACTTTTGAAGGTAGCGTTCGTAGTGAGTGAATGCGACATTGTCATAATCGTTGAACCTAGGCGTGATACTACCCGGTTGCCTACACCGAAGTAGGGGAGATTTCATTTAAGGGATCCCACCCGGAGTTGTTAGCGCATTGGCTTTACCCGCAAGGCAGTCGAACGAAAGATGTTCGCACCTATTGGTGGCCGGTGACCGACGAAGCGGTTCATACGCCCTTTCTGGGAATTGGGGGCTGAGATACT
The DNA here is from genome assembly GCA_013407085.1 of Atriophallophorus winterbourni. Lineage (NCBI taxonomy): Eukaryota > Metazoa > Platyhelminthes > Trematoda > Plagiorchiida > Microphallidae > Atriophallophorus > Atriophallophorus winterbourni. The sequence goes on along the minus strand of JACCGJ010018718.1, from coordinate 26,478 downwards.
GTCAGGTTGCCCAGGCCGAGACCTATAGGACAAAAGAAATAAAGAAAAAAATAGTGATAGTGATATGACTCAAAATCGTGCTCAGTGGTGGTCTTGCTGTAGACATCTTTATGTTTGATCAATCCCATGTGTTATCTAGCGATGTGGTGAGAAAAGCTGGTTATGATGCCTGTCAGTGAAGGCTGCAAAGAAACTATCATGATGATCTGGAGGACGAGTTTCGTGAGCTCTGAGTGTGTCTTTTTAAGAACCTGGCCAAATAAGTATACGCTCCGCCGTTGGGTGTGTTGTTTTGCGCGACTGTCTCCACCTGAAAGATGAGTCGGCTTCGTTGATGTCACCGATTGATCCGTGAGCCATGAAGAGTTTTGGGAATTTTAGTACAAAGCGGCGTCCCCGCGGTGTATTGGGTACAACAAAAGTAGAGATTGTTAGACTCGACACATTAGCAACGATGACAATGAACGGGCGTCAATGGAAAGAGTGCATCTGTTATGTTTCACAGTCACGGGAAAACTCTAGATTCGCAAACAGACTGGTTCAGACGGAAGCACGAGTGATTTGAAATGGAAGTTTATTGCTGAAGTACAAAAGCACCAATGGCAAGCTGAAAGAGGGAAAAGAGGTTTTATGTAAACTGTAAACTATTACATAATGAACATTCGGAGGTTACCCTCCTAACACCTCCCCTTTGAGTTCTTGCCTTGTATGAACGTTGCCTTGGGTCGATTTGCATGTGAGCAACGGGATGCCGGACACGATCAGTCCATCTTCGTGGAGTACAAAGATTTCGTAAATCAGGAGTTTCCGGAGAGGCGGCAACATTTGTAGACGGACGTAGTTCGAATGTGTCGAGGAGAATGTCAAGTGGAACATTGTCTCTAGGACTGTTCATCGTATGCACATTTGAGGGTAATAATTGATTGGCATGCCGAACCCAGACTGAAGACTGAACGTCGACGTCGTAAGTTACATTACCGGAACGGCGTAGAATACGACCTTGTGTCCATTTCTCAACACCTCCACGATAATCCTTCGCAAGTACGACCTGACCAGGTGTAAACACTCGCTTTTTTGCATTGTGACGACGATTGAATCGTTCTTGCATCGCAGTGTTCCTAGTGATAGTTTTTGGTGCAACCGGGTATATTGCATCAATTGGCAAACGTAACTTTCTGTTCATTAAAGCTTCCGCTGGAGAACAGTTATTCGGAACGTTTGGGTTTGGAGTTGCTCTATAGTTAATCAGGAATGTTTCTATGATTTCTGGTATGGTCTCCTCTCCCCTGAGTTTAGAGATGGCTCGCTTGAATGTGTCAACAAAACGTTCTGCCTGCCCGTTGGATTGCGGGTGATAAGGCGGTGAACGGATGTGTTGTATGTTGTTGAGTTGACAGAACTCGGCAAAAATTGCGGAGGTAAAAGCAGTACCGTTATCTGACACCAAAATGTCTGGAACGCCGAAACGACTGAAAATATGACGAAGTTTCATGATGGTGGCTTCAGATGTTATACGGTCCATGGGAAATATTTCGGGCCATTTGCTGTAGGCATCGACAAGGATTAAGTACTGTTGACCATCTATTGGTCCTGCAAAGTCGATATGCAAACGTGACCAGGGAGATTGAGGTGGAGGCCAAGAAAACAAAACTGATTTGGGTGGAGATTTTGCTGACAATTGACACTTAGAACAATTGCGTACTAAATCTGAAATCTGCTGATCCAATCCAGGCCAATAAACATAACTTCGTGCTAGTGCCTTCATGCGATTAATACCTGGATGTCCGTTATGAAACTGAACCAAAACTTTTCGCTGCAATTGGGCGGGCACAACCACGCGATGAGCAAACAATATACAACCATTGACTTCTGACAAAGAACAACGGCGTTGGTAAAAAGGCATGAGTTGGGCATCAGGGCACTGTGACGGCCAATTGGTACGGATATGTTCGAGGACTCGTTGAAGTAGTGGATCATGGGCAGTAGCTTCACAAACCATGGCTGAAGTGACTGGAAGCGCACGGATTGATGTAGTGAGCACACTGCTGACTTCTGATTCAAGAGTGATTGAAGCGATAACCGCATCTTCATGTGGTTCAGAATCTGCTGTATGAGCAAGAGAGACGCTATTGCACACAGAATTCAGAGGTAAATTCCACAAATTTAGTTTTTCCATCCAATCGAGACCAAGTAAGTTTAGCTGCACATGCTCTGTCAGATAACAAGTTCCGGTGAATTTTGTATCTCTGAAGGAGACGTCACAATTTAGCTCACCAGATATCTGTAGGGGATTTCCTGAAGCATCTTGAGCACAATGTTCAGTGGGGCATACGGAAGGTTTTCCGATAAGATCCCAAGTAGCATGTGAGATTATAGTTATGTCAGAGGCAGTATCCAACTGCAGGCGTACTGGCGTCTGATTTATACATACAGTGATGAATCGTCGGCGAGATTCGAAATCAACTTTAAAAGTAGCGTACACTGAGTTAGACTGAGGACGCTTTGAAAATGTAGACTTTTGTAAAATCCGTTTTCGCGGATGACGAATCTTCTTATCATCATTACTGTTCGGAGGACAGAATCCTTCCTTGTGACCTCTGCGATTGCATGTCTGGCATTGGTGCTTTTTAAATGAACAAAACCGTTTGAAATGCCATTCACCACACGACCAACATGGTGTTGGGGGCTTTTTTGGATGTGAGAATGAGGTTTGTTTCACCTTCTGGACCAAAGTTGATGGCTGAGCTGATTGCTGCACCATCGCAGTATCGTGCTTAAGATTTAGCAGACGTTGACATTCGATGGTTAGATCTTGAACAGTCATATTAGGATTTTGGTCCAATTTGGACAGCAACCGCATACGGATGTCTGAATCATTGTGAGAGGAGAGACCAGCAACAAATATGAGGCATTTGAACTGATCTTCGGTCAGTGATTTCAACTGGAACCTTTCGCACTCTCGGTTAACGATTCCTGCAAATGTGACATAGTCGTCGGTAGCTGTCTTGGATAACTTCAGACAGTTGTATCGAAGATTGAACAATGAAGCTTGGTCGCCGAATATTTCACGGAGCTGAGCTACCGTTTCCTCAAAGGTGAGATCTTTGGGTTGTTTCGGCAAGATAAAATTGGTAAAACGTTCATGTTCAACCGTGCTAAGCTTCCTAACCAGTAAACGTGCTTTCCAGGCTGGATCCTTGCTGCTGAGCTCATGCTGAAAGGTGTCCTCCCAGCGCTTGTACCAGGCATCGAATGTTTGTCCCGATGAAGGTTCGTAATGAAACTCAGTGATGGTAGCAGAGACAGAATCTATTGTTTCAGACTGCACATGAGACGATCCAACCGTTGCTATAGAGTTTAGACGTTGTGTGAGTAATTCGATCATGCGCATTTGACTTTGTTCAAACAGCGCCTGTTGATCGCGAAGAAGCTTTGTTACATCTTCTACTGGTATAGACATTGTATGTGGATTCAGTAATACCCCGTCGCCAAATTGTTATGTTTCACAGTCACGGGAAAACTCTAGATTCGCAAACAGACTGGTTCAGACGGAAGCACGAGTGATTTGAAATGGAAGTTTATTGCTGAAGTACAAAAGCACCAATGGCAAGCTGAAAGAGGGAAAAGAGGTTTTATGTAAACTGTAAACTATTACATAATGAACATTCGGAGGTTACCCTCCTAAACAGCATCATTTCTATTTTCTCGTGCACCCGGATGATATGAGTCTCAAACAGTCCTGGAAAACCAGGTCACGCTCGTCCGAAATGCTTTCAACGAGATGCTATTACTTTCATATTTCGGAAGCACTTCATGGTACTGTTTCACAAAGACGACACCGTTCTTTTCCCGTTACAGACATCCGGGATATACAATCCGTTTTTAGTTCATTTAATTTCAATTAAATCAATTTGCTTTTCATTTTTACTCAATAGCGTTTTAAGTTAATTCAGTGTTTATGGTGTCATTTTTAGCGGTTTTACGAAAATGATCACCCACATAATCTGGTGGTATAAATGGCACTCCTCTCGTGTTTGGCCTGTGGGATGAAAATACCGGTTTTTCACGTGATCCCGAAAGCTGCCTTTTGTATGTCTGTTCCCGTACAATGATTGACACCCGTTGGTGTAGTTTTCGATCACGATTTATTCCATTTGTCGCAGCTTCGGATCGCACGTTCCTTTGTGTGTCATGTCGCCCTGGTTAGCCCAGACAGCGCTTAGTTATAGCGCTAACGATTTGCCGTTAACCACTGCTGTGTGGGCTTTCATTACAGTCTTCAGCTGTCGGGGGACGCATTCTCTGCTGATAACCGGCTCATGGGCCTATTGCCGGGCCATTTTTCTGTGCTATCTGTTTCCCTGTCCCTTCCTACGCTTTACTTTGTAGATCAATCATTGGAATGTTTTCATCGAAGCTTTATTATTTTCAAAATTATGTGCTCCAGAACAATAACTATTTGTTATTTCTTGTGATTCTTCTTAATGGTGATATTATTATGTTTGCCATTGTGTATTGTCAAGCGAAATTCGGTCTATTTCGAACACGCTTCGCTATTTCACGGCTGTGTTTTCTGTTGGTTTCGGTAACCATTTCGGAAGTGCAGATGCTATTTGTCCATCTTGTCATATTGTTCCACTTGCAATTCGCACTCAGGTTGCTCATGGCTCAAACCTGCTTTGATCTTCCCCAATTCTCTTAAATTTATTCCGTCCCGGTGTGTCTTGCTTATGCTTCTTGTGAAAATATCATGACTCAGCTTCCACACCCTTCGTGATATCTTATCTGTTTGACAGAAGGAATCTTTCGAACGAAGCTTTTCACCTTTGTAACAAGCTTTATTTAACCGTTTACTTAATGCTACAATCGTACATGGCGCGTTGTCCAGCTCACCCCATTTAGTTTTCTTTCTACATCGGATTGCATTTGACTCTACTGGTCATTGTGTGACTGTGCCTACATGTTTGGTTTTCTCTCCGTTGTGCCTTAATCTTGTTTTATATATATTTGTGTGCACCAAATTTAAATTCGCCAAATAAAATTGTGAATCCAGGCATGTCAGTTCTCTATTTGTTTATTACTACTCATGGGCAACTTGCTCATCGCACATTGCACGATCTTCAACTTTATTGGCTATTCCCACCCTCTTGGGTCGAGCGAATGGTGTAATCAGGTACTTTACAAAGGCTTAATAATCGCAAACTGGTTGCCATTTTGGGATACATCCAGGAACGGTGAAATTCGAAGCCTGCTTCTATATAGTCTGCAGCAGTTGTAGCCAAGTTTAGAAAACTTTCAACTCATTACGACCGGGAGTAACAGGCGCTCAGGTATCAACGAAGTGATATCCGAGGATGATGGTTCACCTGTTTTCAGAATGCACAAGTGCATGAAGCGATTAGCAGAATAATTTAAGGGACAGTTTAAATCGTCTGTCCGGAGCCGACATGTTAAAGACCGAAAATTGATACCCCTCCAGTTACTCAAGCAGCGCAACGCGTTTCGTAAACCAACTAGGCTAGTATTCATTTACACGCGAGTGGCCTACGATTCTATGTGTTGCTAAAGTCAGGCTGTCTGTTAAGACATGCAGTGCCTTAAAAGCCTGGATCATGAAAGCATAGCTCGGACAATATTCGAGCGTATTTTAGCATGTCTTATCTTCGTTGACTACATCCAGCTGGGTGTGGCAGGGCTGTTGTAAATAACCATTTCCTTTAAATTAGTGATCGATGATGTCCAGTGGAAAGCTTTATTTGGTCTGATGGGCGCAGTCTTTGAACTTCTGCTTAGCGGGCTAGCGATCTAGACTATGCCGACGACATCACATTTCTGGATATGACCCTCATATAATGCAACATGCCCTAGACCTCATGACACTTGGAGCTTCATGCTTTGCACCTAACACGTGTAGAACTACAGCGGTTTTCTTCTAAATCTGTCTGTAATATCAATCAAGAACTGGTCAATAGTTTCGTTTCTCTCGGAAGTTTTTTCTTCGCTGGCGGTTATGTTGAGGACGAGATCTCGGTTTGTACTCGTAGCGAACTTAGCGTTTGCTAATTTAGAGTGATGACGTGATTTTTTGCTCCATAATTAAATGAGTGTACAACGCTGATGCGTGTGCTCCGCTTCTCTTGTGGACGCTAGTCTATCCAAGAGGAAGTTTGTCGGCTTTCTTTTTTAACGCCAGTTGCATGCCTTTAATTGGTCGCATTATCGCATTGCTAATATATATGTCTGCATGGGTATTAACTATCAGGGACCATCTACTGATGAAAATGCGGATGCTAGCTCATTTGCTATGGCTGGGAGACGTTTCCAGAATGCTTGGTCACCGCTTATCATATCTTGCCTTCTTCACAGAGCCTTTTAGAGGCTGGTTTGTTAGTAAATACTGAGGCGCCCAGAGGTATAACGGCTAACGGTAGCGCTGGGCTCAAGGATTTATGGTCACAACACGAATGCTTTCAAGAATTGGAAAGTAACCGTATCTAATGAGGATATCGAATCTACGAGATTTGTTCGTTTGCCTGTGTAGGTGTCCAAAAGTTCCGCATCATATTGGCAAGGAAACCGAAGTTGGTGGCTCCAATCCACCATATTTTTGATTGTTTATCATTTTACCACATCTATAAAAACGGTACGAAGTCGTATGCATTGAAACTACGAAAACATTCTTTTATATGCATTTTCGACTCCCCGTTTCGCGTCTGAATTTCCCGCTTCGTGTTGCTAGACCGTAAATCACGAAACGTTTTCTTTCAATTACTGCCTTATCAGATTTCGACGATAAACCACGTTTCTCTCAGGCACGTTTGCACTAGCTCTGCCGATTGGAGTGATCTCGATGCACTTTTATGCAATATTCCCGGGTGGTACCGTTTATTCACGCGAAGGTTGCCAATGAAAAAGTGCAAATCTCGTCCATTAATTGTTGTCCTACTATTGACCTCACAATCGACGGGAAAAAATATTATTTAGGGTTCTGAAGCCAATATTTTATTCCCTATTCAAGAATGAATAAATTGATAAACTATTTTGTTTCTTACCTGGCACGATACATGGTTAATGAATTGATGGTTGTTTCGGAGTTGAAGTTGCGCCTGATAACTGATGTTGAGGTGACCTCGTCAATTTTCTAATTTCATTAGCATCTGCCTAGACTTGGGTAACCTGACAGCATTTTGACCCACTATGCAACACTGCCTGAATCAGGCTTGTATGATTTTATAGATTTCACTTCTTAGCTTTGTGGAGAAATTAATTTAATTACCGAAAATTCTTGTCATTTTCTTCTTCGTTTATTTTCACGGTTGTTCGGTAAATGTTTGGCATGGTCACCGAAGCAAGATCCTTTCTCGATTAAATCGTTGTCTAATCTCGTATGTTTGTGCAATTTTACGATAATCCCGTGTCCACAGTGCTGACCTAATTACCGCGGTTAATGAGCCCCACACGCGAACACACTACCCAACTCCTTTATTTATACCTCTCGAAGCACGAATGTGCAATCGTGGAGTGCTGTGCGGCTAACGCCATGCTAAATTGATTGGTCAAAGTAGTGAGGTGCATGCTAAAACAGGCTCGAGTCTCACTACCATTTCCTGTTCTTTTTTCTTCCTCATATCTGCCTCTCGAAGCCTGTACAACCTGATTGTATATCTGCATATACACAATCTTCGTTTCACGGTGCCACATAACCGATGAATTTCAATCCTCATAATGCACATGAATTTTTAGTGACCAAATTATTTGATAAACAGTCAAACCGCCTATAGCATGTCGGATGAGGACTTGAATAAATTTCGTTCACATAGATTTCATTGTATACCCGTTATGCCATGTTAGTAATCATTGGGGATGTTAAAGCAGCAGGAATACGACGCCAAATTCTAAACAACATTAATGCTTCGGACCTGTAGCGGATAAGCCGAGCGTTATGTTAATGAGAATTGTTATAAGTGTTGTGAATTATTATACGCGCATGAAATTATGTATAAATATATATAATTATATTTATGCAAGAGAAGAATACACTGTGTCAACAACAGACTTACGAAATCCTTGTGTGGTCCACTCGGATTATTGCTAACAATGTATTTGACCCGTGTTATTTCTTCAGCGGGATAATTGCTCGTCGTAGATGGAACAAGCAGTGAATTACCGAAAAGGGAAGAAATATTCTGGGCCAGTAATCTGAAACAATTAATTAGTGGTTCGGCACCAGGCAAGTTATCAGACGTTCACGCTGTAGGAAGCGCAAGTGTGTGTTCAGTTGATTTGAACAAAACGACACACGGCATCATGATGGAAAACGTTTATGGAAATAAACTTACTTTTGGAATTATTAAGGAATTATATCAATTGGGAATAATTCCTACAGACCTATGGGTACACTATTGAGATATTTTTTTTGAATTTGCTTCTTCGGCACTGTGAACAGAGAAATTTTTTTGTGTCCATCGGCATCAGGGCCTGCATTACACCCGTAGTATATACCAAATGCGTAACTACCATACAACTTAAACTGCTACAGATTCTGTAGAAGAGTAAACACAAATAAACTGGGATGATGCGCCTACACTTCGAATGGAAATGGCGTTCAATCAAGTTTCAAGAGCGAATATAGCACGGCAGCTTCCTTGCAGCGTTCACTACCGTGTATCATAGCGAGCTTTTCTCCTTACTTCACTTGATAACATACAAGGTTAAGCAAACACTCCAAGAAGATGCGTAGTGCTAGACCGCCACTGAACAGTTTTGTGACATTCTGAAGGTTAATTAACCACTACTGTATTTGATCGCCAGGACCCTAGCCTTGAAGACGCGCTGCTCCCATTGTGGAAATATAAGATTACTAGTAATGGTATTTAGCTGCCTATGCCATGTGACGGTTTGGCTACCACGAGATTTACGCGTGATGTAGAGTCGCAAGTCAGTGGCATAATTAGCGTCATCTATACGAATACTTCATATGCGTTTGGTACTGTAAAGCTGTCTAAAGGCCATTTTTTCGCTCATTAACATCAATCAACCAAACAATTATTCGTCGTATAATAAGTTTTCATATTCTTAGAAAATTCGATCACACGATGATCGATTTTTCCACGAAGGCTTGCAATGTTGCTGTCGAACCATTAATTATGCAATCTTCATGTAAACGCCAGTGAACTTTGAGCAAGGTTTGACGGCAGGTATGAGTCTTATCAGATACAGTTTTGTCCGTGGTTGGTGGATCAAAAGTAACTTAACGGGGAACGGTTTTAGTCACATCCCGTGAACGTCGCTCCACCGTATTTATCTGACAAATCAGCATTAAACTTCAGTAATTGGAGCGATTGTACAATTATGTTGGCGCATTGTGGTCTCTCAGTCGCCAACTTCCGCGTTGTTTAGATATTTTGTAATTCCACATACACTGGTTACGTATTATTTGTAAATGTAATAAGCGTAATCACACTAAAATCCTCGATTAAAACATTTCGAATTCTTTATATGGACGCGCGAATGAAGACTGCACTATTTAGTAATTCGACCCTCAAAGGTACATTAAATCGTTAACGATTACTTTGCGTTTGAACTCTGTGTGCACTAAGACGACGACCTTGAACCTCATTTACTTCAATCACAACACTTGACACTAGCAATCGTCATACCCGGTCCGCTTTAACCGATCGACTGCACGTGCATCTTTATTATAACGATTTCTCGATCAGTCTCGCACATTTTTAATTCAACCCCTTCATTTGACTTTCTTCACAATTCGGCGTTATGCTAGCACTATTCTACTTTTACTTATACAAGGTGCTTATTTACTTACAAAAGCCATCGAAAGTTGCCTACCTACTACATACCAACGTGCTTGCTAGCCAAGGTACGCGACATTTGATGCTGAACATTTGTTTTACCTGGTGGGCCTAGATTGCGGACAAATAAACCATATGTTGATCAAGATCGATTCACCTCAGGTTGACATTCGTGATTAATTTGTACCGATTAAGGCGGTGGGAGACAAATCAAAACTTCGATGGTTCGCATCGTTTTCCTTGCCTGCCACTCGAAACATTCGATGCAATGATTTGTTTGTACGTCTATTAGTAATTTTGTTAACATCAGCTTCATTGATTTATTGCTATGCGATGAAAGTGTTTTGTAAAATGTATTCTCATTTTTCCGAAATGTAAGGAGTTCGTGGTAAGAGTCTTGCTCTTTTGAACAGAACAGCGTTTCGTTTCGTGAATTTCACCAACGTAAATAATGTAAACTACGGCTTGTGTACACAACTCTTTCTGCCGAATGCGTACTGAACTAGATCCCTCAAGCGTTTCACGGGGGACCTTTTACAAACACTTTTTTACGTTTTCGAAACACTGTAAAGCTAGAAATCGGCCTGCCTCCATTCAATTATTATCCCACCGTTTTTGCCATACATGTTTTGTTTATGGCCGTAGTCTGTGGTATCACCGACGCGTTTTCACAACCTTCGCGCATGATAGATTTCGTAACCTCTGGATGAAAGGAATGCGATTAAGCTAGTCGTAGTGCATGCACTCTGCGCCCGGCTTATTTTACTGTGATCCATGCAAATTTTCCATGATCGCCATCCTTGAGATTTTTCAGGTTGGTTTGTTGCAGCCAATACGCGTTTAGTGAAGTGAAACTCTGGTGGATTCATTTACCCCCTTTCGGGAGAATGTTTATCCGAGGAATTTTTCGGTTTCGTAGAAAGCTAATCGGTGTATAGCGAATGCTAGACAATGTAGATCAAAATGAACATGTTAAATGTTTGGTTATTTTGTCACCTAATTTGTTGAGCGCATTGTGTGCCAAAGGAAGTATACCCAAGTCCACACTGGCGTATCTGTCAAACACAACGTTTGAGAAACAACTGTGTTTCGTGCAACCTTTACGTCTCTGTGCACCAGCTTTCGTGTTCGCGGTTCAAAGGTTTCGGTGCATCACACGACGTATGTTCCAACCGTCCCGTATTCGTGCGACTCGATAGTGACCTTAGAAACGCGCATCCGATTGCTATGCCATCGAATGTGCGTGCGTTGTATTGTAAGTATCAAAGCTCAACGACTCGTGATACGGGTCTTTTATGCTAAACCATTCGAACGTCGTGCAAGATCTGATGGTGGATGAGCATAAATGAAATGTTGCAATATTAAGTTGGAAACAAACACAGTACTTGGACCGGATCGTGTTATTGTGTAATGTTAAATGAATGGATTCCGTTCACACGCGATATGAACATCTACGCAAAAAAGTGAACAAAACAGAGGTGTACTTGGACGCCGCTGTTAAATAGAATGACGCGTGACCAGTTCATACTTTAAATTTAAGGCGATAAAATCATCCGAAAATGACTGACATACTTTCGCGGAGCTTTTAGCGCAAACACGAAACCGTTGGCGTCCAATCGAATATCTAATATATTGCAGAAATTCTATCAAAAACCGGTGTTGGTGTAGAATTTCTTACCCGTTCATCTGAGGTATAAAGGGTAACATCAAAATAGTGATAAAACTGTTTGAATTACATCGTTATTTCGGTACTAAAATTAGAAACGATCACACGAGTTAAAAGACTACTATCGCAATTCTGTGATCAGATTATTACGCATTAGCCTTCATACTATTCGATTATACTTTTTATTCGATGGACTCTGATGATGTGGTTTCAGCTTTGAGAAGAAACTGATTGAAACAGCAATCACGTTGATTTAAAATCGTTTGCTTTTTACCTCTTGGATCCAACACATTCACTCCACCGCTAGCTATCGGTCTATAAACAACCTCATCGCCAAGTGCACTGATTCATCACTCGCTGGATTATAACAATGACACGAAGGATGACCTTGAAGCCTCAGACAAAGAAGGCAGCACGTGATGTCTGTCAAATCTGTAACAAAGGGGTAAGTGCCCGATCTCATGTGGTTAAATGTTTTGGCTGCCTGGGTAAAATACATACCAACTGTGATAAAGCCCTAACGCAGGAACTGGTATTGTTTATTAATAACGTCGATTTCCCCGGCGTTTGCTACGTATGTAGTGCATGTCGAAATAAACAGCATAGTGATATAACTACAAATCCTCCCAATGAGGCAAAGCTGGAATCTCGAATAGAGATTTTAGAAAAATGTTATCGAAAACTCGAGGAAACACTTAAGCCAATTTCAGTAGATACAATTGTCAACAAAATTCTACCCGAAATAGATGTTGCTCAAGGCGGTAAAAAGTATAAGAAAAATACACCAAAAAGCGCACCCTTGACTGAGTGTTGTGAGTGCTTATCGGATGCAACAAAGATGGTCCTATTGAACCCTGCTTCCCGTGGTCATCACCAAATAAAATCGCGAACACTTTAGCCAAGACTCCCCAACGTCTAGTTGCATCACACTCTAACAACCCAACATTTGCCCATAAGGTGACTAAAGCAGGTAAGTGTTTGACGGGAGCACTGACGCCTACACTTCAGGCGAAAAAGGAAGTCTGAGCAAAACCGTCTCACATCATATGAAGCCAATATACTCTATCAAACACGGAAAGAATTTAAGCGTAATCTGCACCAATATTACTGAGTCAGAAATCACGCTCTTTCATGCAAGGCAAAAACATGACCTTGAGAATTGGTCAGATATTTGCAATCGAATTGGCTTAGATGGTATACACCCGGTATCGGTAACTCGGCTCGCTCGTCACCCGAAGTCTCCCAACCAAGACAAACCACGTTTGCTTAAGATCACTTTTGCCAACGAAAAGGACATGGAAAATGTCCTACTCAATTCGTATTTGCTCCGAGCACAAAATGACTCACACCAACGCATACATGCTGACGTACCTTGGTGGGAAAGGCAACGAACACCCAATGGTCGGGATCAAGCAGCATCAAGGAGTATTATTCTGCTTGACGTTCCTGAAAATACAGGAGCCACAACGGTTTACGAAAGAAAAGAGCACGATCGTAAACAGTGGTCATTTATTGCCGAGACTATCGGCTCTTCAAATTCTGTAGTCGTTGACACATACCGAATACCTTGCTCGCCAAACTATCAAGGAAAATGTTCAAATCCACTTAAGATTACATTTTTGTCAAGTAGTATGGCAGATGATGTCCGATCCGAACTAAAACTATACAGAAAGAGATTACCCGATAACGTTAGATTGTGCAATCCCAGAGTTGTTGATGTCAAATTGCAGCCTTCCATTGCAAAAGCATCCGAGTCTGACTCAAATTCGCCAGTGAAAATATCTCAACTTGCTTCAAAAAACGACAAAAGTCCGACGTCGACAGCGTCGGACCAATAAATACTGTTACTGACTCGTTGTTACATGCTAAAAGCTCAGTAAAGTGTCTCTATACGAATGCCCAAAGTTTGTTTAATAAATTGGCTGAACTAACCGAGCTCTGCAAACGATACTCACCAGACCTCGTCGCTGTGACTGAAACCTGGTTTCAATCTTGTATGACTGAAAGCGAACTGTCGATCCCAAACATGATACTATTACGGAACGATCGTCCACGAAAAGGTGGTGGTGTGGCTTTATACTTTCACGAACGTCTTCAGTGCATGAAGATTCACGATCCCAATCTCGAATCAGAAGATACCCTCTGGTGTAGCCTTACACAGGAGTCACAGGACGACTGCATCATTGGTATAATATATCGCCCTCCATCTTCGACGGATGCTCAAAACGACAGGGTATTAAAGGCTCTACAATATGCCGGAGAGATGCGAAGCTCCCAATTACTGGTCATGGGAGATTTCAACCTTCCTCATCTTTTTAACAGATCAGATCACCCTCTACACACACCTGATCATAAATTCCGTGAGCTGATCGATATGATTCCACTGCATAACCATGTGTCCGACTTTACTCACAGAAGAGGATCAGAGTTACCGTCCGTTTTGGATCTAATCCTTACTTCCGAGACAACAGCAGTTGAAGGTGTTGACTACATTGCCCCTCTCGGTCGAAGTGATCATCTTGTGTTAGGTTTTGAATATGTATGCAGCGCTAGACGAGGATGTGAGTCCGCAAAACTATTCAGAAGGATCGACTACGTGAGTTTACGTGACGCGCTTGGGTTAGTAAATTGGCGAATGCTTGATTATCACAACACGGAAACACATTGCACCACACTTACAAAAAGTCTTCAGTCAAGCATATATCAAAATTCGCGATTTGTTAATGAACGACGGGTAAACGACTTTCGCTTTAAACTTCGTAGTCGCACGAAAAAATGGATCGGGCAAAGGAACTCTGCTTGGTTTCAACACAGAAATACCAAGACTGATGCGTCATGGCAACAATTTTGCGGAATTCGCAACAAAGTAAACACTCTCATCAAAGAAGACAAGCAAAATTACCATCGCTTTCTATCTTTGAAAATGGAAGGAAATCCTAAATTGCTTTATCGGATTGTCAATGCTCGATCGAGCGTGAAACCAGGGGTGTTTCCTGTTCTTACTGACGATGGATTAACAGTCTCAGCAAAGGAAACAGCTGATGCTCTCGCTCAATTTTATGCTAAAGTATTTAGTCCGTTAGCGATTCGATCGACTGAAGAATTACCGCCATCAACAGTGACGCAACAGCTGACTGAGATCGAGATAAATCCAGTGATTATACAACGACATTTGTGTCGAATGAACCCTAGGAAATCCCCTGGAGCGGATGGAATCACTCCGACTATACTAAAATCCTGCGAACAGCAGCTGTGTGAACCTTTGTGTGAATTGTTTAAACATTCTCTAATTGAAGGAGTGGTGCCAACAGAGTGGAAGACAGGGGTAATTTCACCTATCTACAAAGGCGGTAGACGTTCAGATCCGGCAAACTACCGTCCTGTCACCCTACTTCCTGTGATATCCAAAGTTCTAGAGCGTATAGTGACTGAAAATATAGTTCATCACGTGGAATCACAAAATATGCTATCTGTAGCACAGCATGGTTTTCGTAAATCTCGCTCATGCTTGACAAATTTGTTGACGGTTTTAAATGACTGGACCCAAGCGGTTGACGAAGGAGCTAGCATCCACGCTTGTTATCTGGATATGTCTAAAGCTTTTGACCGAGTTGATCACTTTCGATTATTACAAAAGCTGAAGCAGATGGGTATCAGCGGACAGCTACTCATATGGCTTGAAAGTTACCTCAGTGGGCGCAAGGCGATCGTTCGAATCAACGGGGTACAATCACAGGCTATTGATGCCTCTAGTGGCGTCCCGCAAGGTTCAGTCCTCGGGCCAGTACTTTTCTTGGCTTACATAAACGACCTACCAGAGACGCTCGCATGCAAGGTGATTCTTTTTGCTGATGACATTAAACTTTGGACGCGGATAAAAACAACTGCGGACTGTGTACAGCTGCAACGTGATCTAGATGCTCTACATGAATGGTCGGTACGGAATAATTTACCATTCAATTTCCAAAAATGCAAGGTGTTGCAAATTGGTAAGCCATTCCAATACCAATATCACTTTGGGCAGACTATTTTGAGCTGGACAGAATCGGAAAGGGATCTTGGAGTCTGGGTATGCGGCAGCCTGAAGAACAGCCTGCATTGTGAGGTTATCTACAAGCGTGCTTCCAAGCTTCTAGGTATGCTGCGACGGATTTTCAGAACCTTCTCGCCTGGAACGTTGCCCACCATCATGAAAGCATATATATTTCCAACCATGGAGCATGCATCACAAGCTTGGACTCCGTGGTTAAAAAAAGATATACTGTTGCTTGACAAAATATACCATCGCGCAACCAAACTCGTAAGAGGTTTCCGGAATCTAACGTACGAGGAACGATTGCAAAAACTGAGGCTCCCCACTCCCCTTCAAAGAAGCCTTCGAAGCGATGTGATACTGACATACAAGATATTAAATACCCCACATCATCCCTTAAAACATTTATTCGAATACCGTGAGTCACGACATACACGCAGCCACTCAGCGACACTGCAAATTCCCCACTCCCGTATCA
The DNA here is from genome assembly GCA_013407085.1 of Atriophallophorus winterbourni. NCBI lineage: Eukaryota > Metazoa > Platyhelminthes > Trematoda > Plagiorchiida > Microphallidae > Atriophallophorus > Atriophallophorus winterbourni. The sequence continues at coordinate 10,492 of JACCGJ010018718.1, read as the reverse complement.
GCTGTCGCCGATATTTTTATTGTGTACGTGTCTGTTTCCTTTGGAATTCCCTCCCCGAAACTCTTGTCATCTCTCCCAGCATCGAAACGTTTATTCGAAATTTGGATACTTATTTGTTGCATAATGATTTGACGACACCTGCGTATTGACTCATGGTAACTACACAACTTGACTATACTTGACATTACATGTTTATTTCATAACTATTTCCTGTACGAATATTTACTATGATATGGTAATTGTGAAGCTATGTGCTTTTTGTGACCATAAATTCTTCAATCTTGAATCTTCAATCTTGAGTTTGCAGTGAGTTTCCTAATATCGCTACACATGAACGTAAATTACCTTATCTTAATGGTCGAAAAGTACAATTGCTCTGACACGGTATGGCAAATACTTGTCTATATGGAACTTGGCTCTGCCTCTACATAAAAATAATTCCATATAACATTTATGAACTGCATTTCAGATACGTACCGATACTCCCTGCATGCTGAAACTCTCAAATTTAATCAGTTTCGCCAGTTCACTTATGGGGATACGTGATACTCGATCTGAGTATCGAAAATTCTGGCTACATTAAAACTGTGGTATATCTTACTGAATTCGAAGTCACTGCTAGGCAGAATTGCAATTATAGCTCACGCATTATCGCCAACAGTAGAAGAAATACCCAAAACAGCTATTTCGAAAAATTCCTGCAATTCATTTACACAGCCTTTTTTAGAACGTGATGACCGTGTACCCGAAGGGCAAAATCTGATTCGGCTGAAACAAGTTGAGGCGCAAATGAAACCAGTTTATCATTCTATGCGCTCGTGGTCGAAAATAGTGGTCCAGATACTGGGACCATTTGCGACTGATAAAAATCAACAAACATTTTCTTCTTGTTGTTACCTGATATAACAGCAAGCGGCCCGTGGTCCATATATGCGGAGATTTTACACCGCATTTATACATCAGGTGGTTGAAACATATTTTTTACCGGCTTGATCTTCCTGAAGAAATGGTGACTGAAGGTTATACTCAATTTAATAGCAGAATGTTTAAATCATTTTTTAGAAAATGTAAGACGACATGCATATATTGCACTTTACAATCCCTCTGCTTATTGGGGTGGTGAAACTAAAGAACCGATCAGTGAAAGAAAGTATCCAGGGTTTACAATCATCGCGAGATTATTGCGAACGCAGTTATCAGTAAGTTATTTTCCGATAGAACGTACCTACATCATGCTACTGGTCAAACCTCTTCTGAATTTTTTTATGGCAGACTTACCGGAACAAAGATAAATGCAACACATCAGTAGTCATGCATTCTACGCATCGGTTGAGTTGCAGAGAATAGATGCGTTTGAGGCTTTATATCTTCCAACACTTAACAAAGGAATGGCAATCAGAGTAATTAGGACCATCCAAACTAATAAAGATCACACCACTCTATCGGAACTCACTAAAATTACAAAATAACTGGGGAAACAGCATGGGAACTGGCTGGGGATCAAGATAAACACAGTACAATTTATTGTGGTGCGTACATCCCCATTAATTAATTTATTAATTAATTAATCAATCAATTAATTAATTAATTAATTAATTACTGGGCTTTTATAAGCGCCTCGAGCACTTGGCCAAGAATCAATGTATTTGTACATTGTATTTGAACATTGTGGTTGTTTGTAAGAACCCTATACAACAGTGGGATACATGTATAAATTTGTTAAACAGGAAACAAGTGTACACTTATTACCAAAACAATACTGAGGGTGTTGAGCCATCGGCCAAAAGAAAATAAGCGCAGTTCAGATAAAATAACGAATACCGAGCAAGCAGGATTAGAACACAAATTATACGTTATGGATATGAGCAGTGAACTTCACTTTCACCGAGGGGATAGTGTTGTGACTCAACTACTGTACGGCAGTAAATACAAGCAGGCACACGAAAAATGAAATTCTATTATCCAAACATTAACAACTGTCTAATGGAATGCATAATTTTCGAAAAAAAAACAATTGTCAAAAGTTTGTTGTTGTTGTAATTGTCCTCCTTCGTTCGAGGTCGACCATGAATGTAGATCACAATCACAATGAATTTTCATGTTTTACAGCTTTTCGAATTACTATAAAGACCGCTTCGGGAGGAATAATCTCTCCAGCAGCGCTTGCAACGATAGCAGAACTCGGTCGTTGGGGGTCGATTGTACGCCCGCGGCATGATCTGCGTTCAGGAGCCAAGAGTTATATCTGCTCCTCCTTAGCTTGCAGACGACGCTTTACATCATGCCTCCAATGTGACTGGTCAAGAACAAGTTCTTCCCAACTTTTGGGGTCAATATCATGATCTTTGAAATCTATTTTGCAAACGTTTTTTGTACCACAAGTGCAGTCTGCCCAATAGTAGACTGCCTGATTGCAAATCACCGTAGAGTAGATCTTTCGGAATACGACCATTTTCCATACTGTAAATGTGGCAATGTCGTAGTAGGGTGAACATGATCTGTAGACAAGATTTTGAAAGCAATTCAGCATTAGTTACTTTAATCACCCACGATATGTTCAACATACGACCGATACTTCTTGAATTAATAACTGGAGAATGCGAAGTTGGAGGTGCATTTAATTCTTTTGGCGCCCCATCCAATCCCATCGTTTCTTCTCCATTGCTGGAAGATTCGGTGGAAAATTGAGTAATCACAGTAAGCTTATTGAACCTAAATCTCCGTTGCAATAATGTAAGATCAGGTATGATGAGGACATTTTTAAATCTGAGAATCGATTTGAAAACATTCTTATGGATTAAGATATGTGGCGAACAGCTTGTCAGTGAGTTTAAATAAAATTGAACATTTTGAAGGTTGAATTTGTTTCAAGCGCAATCTAATGGGAAGCCATAAGTAGAACATAAAGCAGTTTTCCTATCGTGTAAAGAGTATCTATCATCTATATTAAACAGTAAAACATTTGTAGATATAAAATAAGTTTTCGTGATTACGAAATATTTGAGATACACTTGTCGTTTTCAAACCAAGTCCGACCTTGGGCCAATATTGTTTTTTTCTTCGATGGAAAGCATTCAGCTTCCGTTCGTGTCTTGCGTGGGAGGTCCAGGTTTCACTGCATTTCAGTAAAGCATTTAGTATGCATGCGGCGTATAGCACAATCTCATTCTTTACAGTCAAATTGCGGTTACCCCAAACACGAGAGTTCAATCGCGACAGAATGACAGCTGCTCTGCCAATCCGCTTATCATTCTGTGTCTAGTGAGAGGTTAACCACAATGGTTATACTAAGATATGTGAAAGGATGTACTGAGTCAAGCTGAAAGTTTTCAACAGTGATGATTGGGGGCAATATAACCCCTTGACGCGGCGAATTTCGAAGGCTTCTGAAATGAAACTTTATAATGGACTGAGCCCTTCATGCCTGAGTGGAACAAAACAACGAGTTTGAGCTGCTCGGAGGGCAGCTTATCAGATCAAGCATTTTGAAAAGACCCTCCCTGCTGACGTAGTCGAATGCCTTCGTTGAATCAGCAAAAACAGCGTATAATGGCATGAGCTGTTGCCGAAACTTTTATTGAAGTCGTCTCAGGGAGAAGGTCATCTCAACGGTTGATCATCCGTTGCGCAAGCCACTTTGAGATTCAGAGTAAACTCTATCAGATAAAACATGTAAGACGGCTCTAAGACTTTAGTAACCAATTTGCTTACAACATTCCGAAGGTAGATTCCTCTGTAACTGTTGCAGTCGCCTCTATCACCCTAATTCTTAAATAGTGTTGGACACACTCCTGACAGCACTGAAGAAGCAAATGGTGAAGAGGCCGTAAAAATGGTGTTCTACAGTATTTGATGAGCTCAGGTGGAAACCACAGCTTTTTGGATAATGAGTCTAATTTCAGTCAATGTTATTTGCACATCAATTCAATTTTAATGGTCTAAAAAGTATATAGCTTAACAAAAATCACAGAATAATATGGCATCGTCTTGCAGTCTTTTGGACCTTATTCATAACTGGTCTTAGTAGTCGTAAGTTTTTATCTGTTGGCATACCTTTGAACCTCAAGAATGCTGACCGTTTCTCATTCAACACAGCAGTCATCTCAGAAGCCTTTGATTAGAACCGATTACTCGTTAAATATTTCTTCGGAACGTAAGTAGAAAGTTCAACTCGGCATTAGTAGCTTTTTAGCGATTCCCAGTTTTCTGAAGCCGATTCAAGTGGGGTTGTCTTGTTGAACTCGGCCGTGAAGTCTTTGCAAATCGCGCAGCTAGATTAGGTTCGCATGTATGTATATATGAAAGCACAAGTCTGTTCCAAGCAGTGCCGCACAGTCAGAGACTGCACGTCGGTTAAGATACTTTCAGGTTGCCAGTCCTAGAGAGATATCAAAACGAAACTTGTCAGGCATGTCAAATAACGTTTACATGCAGATAAAATTGTCTTGGTTTTTTGAATATTTATAATTTTATCTTAAATTAAATCTTAATTTTATTTATAATTAAATTATTCACATCGAATCTCCCACTCATCAGGATTTGTCCACGATACTTCGCCGACAGTTACTTGTGTTATGCTACACTGTGCAGTTCCCCTTTGGTGGGAACACACGATATTATACATTAGTCAGTATCACAGCGCCATAGTCCACCAAGTCGAAACGACTGCCCAGATTCTTTCGGTGTGCTTGAAAACACCCCCCACTAACAGGAAGTAAGTAACACAGGCGTGGTTCCAAAGGTTGTCATACCCGGGGGTGGCAGTGGGGATAAGCTCCCACTGTTTATAAAATGCTCTCATACGGCACGCGTCTCAAATAGCCTCTAACAACCAAGTCCAGCTTCTGGCCTGCACGAGCATGGCGGAACTGCTTCTACCAACAGAAGAAGGGGCGAGGGCGAGTGACTGGCGCCTAAAAACCAGTTTGCTTCGGGCAGATGGAGCTCGTTAGCTTGGGAGGGCATTTGATCTAAGAAAAGGAAAACCCTGATTTTCAACCTCCACAGCCTTTTGAGATACCCGATTGCGGGTAAGGCTTCGGGAGAAAACCCTGAGGAAAAATTTGGAACAGAGTTTTTAGACACACCACTTCTTACTGGCAACTACCTGCTGCCTTGCAGGTCGCACTTGGTTGTGCAAAGGCTAGAGAAGCTGACTCGAACAAACGCCGAGTGGTGCTGTGGACGCCGCTTTGTACCCAAATTCCCACGAATTTTCATTGAAGCCGACTCATCCTCCAAGAGGAGATAGTCGCACAAAGTAAAGTAAGTAAGTAACACAAGCGTGTGTAACTGTGAATGGAAGATGGGAGAAATAACTTGGTCACTCTAGAGCTCTGTCCAAGTCATGAACGCAGTCGTAACCATTAGAACAACTGACAAGACTGGCTTGATGTAATATGATGTTACGACAAATGGGCATACAAACACACTATAACTGTAGAATACAGAGACAGTCGCCGATTGATAAGCATCACCGAGTAAAACCTTAGGATGCGCGATTTACACGATTTCTCATTTGGTTCGAACATGTTGCCGACCACGATTGCTATCAAAATATTTATACAAAACTTAGGCGTACAAAAACGATTCGTTCTTGACTTCTAATCGCATTGGGCAACATCCATATCAGCCGACCTATAATAAGTAACTTTGACCTTCGTTTGATCAGAACTATTTCTATTTTCGTAAGCCTCTATTGTAGAGATTGACACGAAGTACCACAAATGAAATTTTTCACGCTATGCAACACACAAGCCGCAGTTCGGTTGAATCTGAAACCGAGTAAGCCCAATGCCATAAGCAACACGTCAACTAAAGCAAAACATTCGCAAGTACACGAAGTCCACTTACACTCCACTGTCGGTTTCGTGTTCTTTGCGCCAATCTGTCAGGAGTACAAATGAGTGGTATGTTGTGCACGGGACGACAGAGAACGAGTTCAACTTGAGTTCAACTGCTTCAAAGAATCTCTGAAAAGAGGCAACTATCCGCAAACGAGTGCGAGAAAATGTCACTTATCGGTTGCACTGTCAGAGATTTTAAGTGAATTAACATGTTTTGGATACAAATAGAAAAGGGAAGGCATCTACTATAAACCGGGGATAGATAGAAAATATTTTTACAAATGATGACAAAGCCTCATTTGAATTATTTCCCTCCAATATTGGCAAAAATTTACTAGTGCAAGATAAAAAAACAAGCTCGTTGACTGACAATATTAAACGGTAGCAAAAAATAACAAGTGGTTCACTGAAAAACTGTTTAAATTGACGGATTTTGTTCATCAGTTTGTCTTGATCGCTCGTTTCTGTTGGAAAAGAACAGAAAATTAAACGAATATTCAGGTCACATAGAAGTAAATTGAGCGAAATTTCTCCGTGAAAATGTGAAATTACAGAAAAACAGCACAAGATCAAATGGGTTCGAAACCAGGGAGTGAATTTCGTTGGTTGAGTGAATATTCAAGCTTCTCAACCAATGAATCCATCGGCTCAAGATCACAGATTACTGCCGATCAGAAAACTAATCAGAAAGAGACGGTGGATAAGTGAGTAATGGCTAGTGGTGTATAAGGAGTGTGTTAGGAACTAGCAAGGCACCATAGAATACTGAATACGCGTACGTTTTATGCCAAACTAAGTTCCATCTATCTGGTCAAAGAGCAGTAATGAATAACAGCCATCACAGCACTCTCCAAATGAGACAGACCATTCGAATCCCGGTGTTTCATTGGCTCGCAATATAAGAACACAAACAAAATCGTTCCGTTACACAACAATCATTGCCGGCTGACCGAGTTAGAGAATAAAAGAGTGTGGGTAGAACTCGAGTGTGTGATACATGAAATCGGAAACATGAGTCTAGGCAAAGCGCCGCACCACCGGAGCGTGGGCTAAGATAGGGCATATAAACTCCAGCGCTAAGTACCTTCGGTAAAGCAATTTAGCACGATGTTACTTAAGCAGTGTGCAAATCCTGGACAATTGCAGGTCATGCATAGAACTGGTGTACAGCGTGTAGGCTTCACATTAATGATTTGCCCGATAGGATTAATCCTTCAAACCGCTACAACAAATCAAGTGTTTAAATAGCAAAACAGTTAGGAAAAAGTTGATCCACTTCTCAGTAACGATAAATGTCATTGCGAACAGCCATAGCCATGCCAGTTAACATCCAAGAAAAGCACAAAATGAAAACGTCAGACAGATAAAATAACAAAGCCCTCCAGAATGCGTTGTTCGTTGTACAAGATTGCATGCAGAGATTGCGAAAAGAACTACGTCGGACAAACAGGTCTGAAACTGAGCACAAGACTACATGAAATTCAGTCGGCTGTACGCAGACATGACCGGAATTCATTAATCTCAATACACATTGATCAATTCGGGCATCAGTTCGACTGGGACCGCACAAGAATATTAGACAAAGGAAACAACCAACGGACGCGAGAATTCCTGAAAGCGTGGCACTCAACAACAAATTCAATTAACCAGCATCTCCAATTGCCTGCAACATATGGACCAATGAGAAACCACTTACGGAGAACGCATACCATGAACTCGACCAATGAGTGGGAGTGATGGTGAACGGACAGACACACAGAATTCCAACAACAAGAAGCTTCGAAAGATGTTTTTCTGACGATGTCATCTAACATTGATGACGAAACGTCCAACACCAACTACGCAAGCTCGGCGAACACAAGTTGAACACCAGTGCAAACGTATTCGAGTTATTAGGTATGATTAGTTGATTTGCATAGAAGTACAGTCTACGTGTAATTGTTGGTAATTTGTTGAATAGACACGCGATTAATTAGCGTTCTCTTGCCTTGTGATTAACGGTTGAAGGATTTTTTCGGGGGTGGGGTGAGTTGTAACGTACAGACGGCAGAACATGTAACGGTGGTAGACGCGAATAAAGTTGGATCGAGTTCCACACATTTGGGATTCATCGCGATTTGACCTCAAATGACCCGACAATGCCATCCATGACCTCCTGATTGGCCAGTGAACTTCACGCGTGCACCAGATGTGGTCTAAGAAAGTCGTGTGAATAACGCTCAGGGACTAATTTGGAAACGCAAAAAATCAGGGCAGTTGGTTGTACTGCTGTAAAACCTGGAATCCTTGGAAGACCTAAAGTGGCTCCGGGTCCACCATAATCAGTCCCTTCGCACTACTTGATTCTAAACGCGGATTAATTGACCACTTCTAATTTGTAATGTACGTCGGGCAGATCAATATGGAGAACTAGCTGTTGTACACGGAGGAAATGCGCCATCTTAAAATGCTTTCTATAACAGGCCTACAGAGCATGCTCACCCTACTACGACAATGCCTCCTACGTTACTTTTTACTTTTACTTTTGTGCGACTATCTCCTCCTGGAGGATGAGTCGGCTTCAATGAAGGTTATTGCGGATTAAGGTAAAAAGCGGCGTCCCCAGCACCACTCGGCGTTTGTTCGAGTCAGCGTCTCTAGCCTTTGCACAACCAAGGCAGCAGGGAGTTGCGAGAAAGAGGTGGTCGTCAACAACAGACGAAGGAGTCCATCAACAACAGCATCAATTTAGAAATATGTCCAATCCATTTAATGCAATCTTCGAGGATGATGGATAGAAGGATGTCCGACTTTATATAATAATCGTGTTATACATAATACACTCACGATACATCCACAAAAAGCTATTTGGTGCAAAAGGAAGTTTCTCGTATTTATCAGCCCTCTTTTCGATGGGGTTAATAATTTATGTATTTGTATGGTTTCAAACGCTTTTGAGGGATTATGCATCAAATACCAAAGGAGACGACTCATTCAGAACCAAAAATCCAACGTGTACTACGAGACAAACACAGGTTTTAGTAAAATGTCTCCTTTCAGCACGAACGATTGTGTTCACAGTAATTCTACCGATTGGTAATCGGACGCTGACATACAAACCAACGTGTGTAATTTACAAATGGGAAATTGTGACAAATCACCAAGTATGATGCTCACTTTGGACGCTGCCCACTTGTTAAACGTGCAGCAAAGTCAATCTGAAATGAAAACACAATGATAAAATCACAAGTGAAAGACAGAATCGAACATACTGTATGAAAACTGTAAAAGAACCTACAGCGAGTCAACCATTTTATTGAACCATCAAATCCCATAAAACCAGAAGTTTGTGGACCCCCATACAGAGTACCTTCTGGGAATAAAACGAAGGTGACAGCTAAAATCAGCAATTTATACAAGCCTAGAGTGTCAGGAAAAGTACCGAACAGTCACAGACAGGGTTGATATACTGTTACGTCATCGAAGCATTGAAGAATCGAATGGTGACAGGGATAATCCAGTGTCATCTAGCAGGGACTATTTGTAAACGTCCCAAGAAGTGGCTGTTTACCAAAGGCAAGTGCACTAGCGGCTTCTTCAGATAATTTGCGGGTTCAATTATCGTTTCCAATGCATGGGCATTTTCAACACCTAATTTTAATACCCCCAGCTTAGATACGAGCCAATATGATACCATGGTTTAGTTAAGCGGTCCATCAATTCTCACGCCTCCAGCATTACTCTAGAGAAGGGATGACGTCTAATAGCGCCTCCTGTCCTAACGTTTATTACGTCGTTTGCAGTGTACGGATGTGCAATCATGCAGCACTTCTGTGCCGTACAGCTAACGCTGTGCTAAATAGATCTGCCACCGGCAGTGAGTTGCATGCGAATACACACTGGAGTCTCACTGCCATTGCTATTTTCCTTTCCCTCATCAGTCTAGGCAACCTGACAGTATCTCAGCCCACGTGCAGTCCTCGACTGTGTGGCACTTTGCCTGGATGAGGCTTGTGATGTCATACATCATACATACATACGTCGTTGGCAAGGTACTTGATAATACTCGATGCAACATTAAACCCGCGTCTCACATCCACAACACAAGACAACGTCAATTGGTCAAGCGCGTTTATTAGGCATACGAACGAGAATAAAACACGCAAATCCCATCATCACAACACCGTTCGCAACATATCTATAACGGTTCATACTTCGATCTGATTTGCCAATCAATCGGACCAACTGATTCCATTCAAGCCAACACCATGCTGAGCTCGTATGACCTACCTTGAGGAAACACATATCATGCCATAGCGAGTGACGTTTTTCATCGGATGATGTTTCCGAGATGGCCTCGTTCGAATTGTTTTCATGCTATCTTACTGAAACTGGAACTAGTACAGGTTTAGGATTGTCATTAGCGGTCGTTTCGACGCTTGCTGTTCTTGGGTTGTATATGAGTGTGGCGTTCTGCATATTAACCTAAAGCTCGTGATTAGTAGTCGTCGCCTATGGGCTTCACGCCTTCACATTGCGAGTTGTTTCAGCATGCAGCTCACTACCTCTGGCCAATCAATTTAGCACGGTGTTAGCCTCATATCTGTCTAGGCCTGGGCAACCTGACAGTATCTTAGCCCACGTGCAGTCTCTGGCTGTGCGGCACT
>JACCGJ010018716.1:0-18662 GCA_013407085.1 Atriophallophorus winterbourni | reverse complement strand
TTTCATGACGACGTCTCGAATATCAGAGGCGTTTGAAAGTCCGCCGTGATTAACAACGAGCTAAAGAGGCTGAATGTCGACGTGGCTGCCCTACAAGAGACGCGTTTACCAGACACTGGTAAGCTAACAGAAAGTGATTACACATTCTTTTGGAAAGGAAGAGGTTCCGATGAGCCTCGACTGCATGGAGTTGGGTTTGCCGTGCGAAACAACATATTAAAAGCAACAGAACCGAGCAGCAGCGGGAGCGAACGGATTTGGACTCTAAATCTGAGGTGCATTACTGGTACCATTACGTTGGTCAACGTTTATGCACCGACTCTCTCTGCGACGCCTGCTGAAAAAGACGCTTTTTATCATAACTTCACAGCCGTACTGAAAAACGTACCACTGAAAAACTGCGTAGTGGTATTAGGTGATTTCAATGCCAGAGTTGGTGCAGATTACGAGTCTTGGCAAAACTGTCTCGGAAGGTTCGGTGTAGGTAAAACCAATGAAAATGAGCAACGCCTTCTAGAATTGTGCACACAGTTCAATCTTTGTGTCAGTAACACTTTCTTTCAAACAAAAACACAGCATAAAGTCTCTTGGAAACATCCTCGCTCTAATCATTGGCATCAGCTTGATCTTATTCCTATTATGCGAACTAATATAGGAAGCGTGCTCCTCACCAGATCATATCAAAGCGCAGACTGCGACACTGATCAATCACTGGTCTGTGCAAAACTGAAGCTTCCCCACACGAGATTTCACCGCAACAAATTGTCTGCTAAGCCTAGGATAGACGTCACTCGCATGTGCGAACCTAATCTAATTGCCAGATTCGCAAAAGCCTTCACAGACGAGTTCAACAAGACAACCCCACTTGAATCTGCCTCAGAAAACTAGGAATTGACAAAAAGCTGCATATGCCGAGTTGCACTTTCCACGTTCGGTCCGAAGAAAGCTCGAACGAGCGACTGGTTTGAAGCAAACGCCTCTGAGATGACTGCTGTGCTGGATGAGAAACGCTCAGCATTCTTGAGGTTCAAAGGTATGCCAACAGATGAAAACTTACGTCTTCTAAGAGCAGCTAGAAATAAGGTCCAACAGACTGCAAGGCGATGTGTAAACGTCTATTGGACTGAAGTTAGCCTCAATATCCAAAAAGCTGCGGATACCGGAAATTTTCACGGTATGTATGATGGGATCAAGAGAGCCATTGGCCAAACAAACTTAAAACGGCTCCCATTAAGTCTTTATCTGGTAAGCGGATTGTCGACAAAACTCAACAGATGGAAAGATCGGTAGAGCACTTCTCCTCTCTCGACTCTAGATACAGTACGGTTCTACCGCGTGCACTTGAAAATGTCGAACGGTTACCGACCATTGAATATCTAGATACTCCCCCTACTCTTGATTAGTTCAATAGAGCAATCCACCGCTTAGAGAATGGGAAGGCCCCTGGGGACGACGGAATTCCACCTGAGCTCATCAAATGCTGTAGAGCAGCATTATTACAAACTGTGGCAGGAGGGGTGCGTTCCACAAGTGATGCGAGACACAAAGATCATCACGCTATTTAAGAATAAGGGTGACTGCAACAAATACAGAGTAATCTCCCTTCTGAATGTTGTAGGCAAATTGTTTGCTAAAGTCTTACAGATCCGGCTACAAGTTTTAGCTGATAGAATTTATTCCGAATATCAATGTAACAAGGAGGTCTTTTCAAAATGCTTGATCTTATGGCTGCCCCAAGGCTGCTCAGACTCGTTTATTCGTTCCACTCAGGCATGAGGGGCTCAGTTCATTTTAACGGTTGCAGTTCAGAAGCATTTGAAATTCGCCGATGCGTCAAACAAGGGTGTGTTCTTGCTCCCACGCTGTTCGGCATTTTCATTGCTCTGCTTCTGAAGCACGCTTTTAGGACGAGAACAGAAGGCATTTACATACGCACGCGAAGTGATAGTAAGCTTTTCAACCTGAACTGGTTGAGAGCACAAACCAAAGTACGGGATGTGATAATCCGTGACCTGTTGTTTGCCGACCATGCAGCCTTTATTGCTCACTCCCAAGAGAACCTACAGTCGCTAATGGACTGTATTTCATCGGCATGCAAAGACTTTGGTCTAACAATCAGCATGAGCAAGACCAAAGTCCTTGGTCAAGGGACTGTATCGCCACCAATCATCGATGTTGGAAACTGTCAGCTTGAACCAGTACATCATTTCACATACCTTGGTTCAACCATTGCGGATAACCTCTCGCTAGACACGGAGATTGATAAGCGGATTGGCAGAGCAGCTGTACTTCTGTCCCGATTGGACTCTCGTGTTTGGGTTCACCGCAAGCTGATTGTAAAGACAAAGATGATGGTATACAGCGTGTGCGTACAAAATGCTTTACTATACGGCAGTGAAACCTGGACTACCCACGCAAGACACCAACGGAAGCTGAATGCTTTCCATCTACGAACCATCCGTCGTATCTTGAACATATCGTGGATGGACAGAGTGACTAATGCTGAAGTGCTTTCAAAAGCTGGTCTACAGAGCATGTTCACCCTATTACGTCAGCGCCGCCTGTGGTAGCTTGGTCATATCTATATAATGGAAAATGGTCGTATTCCGAAAGATCTACTCTACGGTGAGTTGCAATTAGGAAGTCGACCATTGGGCAGACCGCACTTGCGGTACATAGATGTTTGCCAAAGAGATATGAAAGCTCTTGACATTGACCCCGCAAGCTGGAAAGAACTTGCTCTTGACCGTTCACTTTAGAGGCATTGTGTAAAGCGTCGTCTGCAAGCAGGAGAGGAGCAAATACAGCTCCTGGCTGCTGAACGCAGTTCACGCCGCCGGCGTGCAACTAATGCAATAGAACAGAGTTCTGACTATCGTTGCAAGCGCTGCGGAAGAGATTGTTCCTCCCGAATCGGACTGTTTAGTCACTCAAAAAGCTGCAAAACATGAAACTCATGCGACGTGATGTACATCCATGGTCGACATCGACCGACGGATGCCAACATCAACAACATCAGAATCATGCGTTGCACAAACACGCGGATAATGCTTCTAGGTTGCGTCATTGCTTCACTTTCTCACCTGTGTTGATTGTTTGAATAACAATCAATAGTATTGTTATTCATCTTCTCATTGTTAAACTTATGTACATCAAAATATACCGCGTAATTCAAATACTGAGTGTGGTTTATTCTCACTTAAATTCTTGGGTTGACAGTTTCATTTAATTCAATACAATACAATTAATTACAATTGGCGTCGCGAACACCTATGTCGTTCACACAAAATTTCGGGTCTCTCAATATTTATGAAACCCCCAGATAAATCGAAGTGTATCTGGAACGTGTTGAACTTTGGTGTCTTACCAAGGGAAAATGCCTGATTCGATTATTACTGCGCATTTTCTAACTTCAGAAGCAGAAGATGCTTACGCTCTGTTGAAAAATTTATCATTTCCTATCCCACCTGCCAGGAAGAATTTCAATGAATTGAATTCAATTTATTATCTCATGTCACTCAAAAAAATTGAAATTGCGGAAAGTGCCCGCTTCAATACAATGCAACGACACAAAAACCAATCTATTCGTCAATTTATTCTGGAATTACTGACACAAGCTTTACGATGTGCTTTTGAAGATAAACTAAATGATAATTTAAGAGATCGTTTAATCGCTGGTGTCAATGAACCCGATTTATATCGTCAGTTATTGTTGGCGAAAAATCCAACTTTTGAAAATCTTAAGAGAATATGTGAACATTATGAAGATGTCACAAAAGAAACTAATTGTCAAAGTAACGCTGACACTTAATCTGTTTTGTTTGGAACCTCAAATCTAAGCGTTCGTCGAGCACCTGACCACAGCGGCAAAGTGATTCTGAGTTCATACCAGACAGAATAAGCAAATTCAGCAAAAGCAATTCCAATTTTGACAATCAAATGTTTAAAAATGTACATCTTTTGGCAAGTTACATTCTCGATTTAGTTGCCAATTTCGTTATGCTAAATGTTTTAAATGTGGTAAAATTGGACATATTCAGTTAGTTTGTCGAAATTCTAATACATGGCATGTGCATAGTAATGATGCAGAAGCCGTCGATGTTGAATATCAAATCAGCTCACTATCTTTATCAGTCTTACCATCCACGGTGTCTCATATTCGCAAACGTATATTCAGTAGTTATTGTTCCAAAGAATTTTTACTTGATACAGGAAGTGTGTAATCATTGATTTCATTGAATGACTTGAAACGTTTTGCCCCCGATGCTCAAAATCATCAATCTGAACTTTCGATCTACGGCATTACCAGACATTCTGTACCTGTCGTCGAAGTTTGCTCTTTTCTGGTCAGATATGGTAATGCAAAACCAGTTGAGTGTTCATTCATTGTCATGAAATCGGGTCCACCTATCTTTTGCTTAAAATAGCTGAAATTAATCAATATTGACTTTTCCTTTTGTCTACAAGTTAATTATCAAGATTTTGACTCTCGTGCAATAAACGATTTAATTCGTCAATGTGCATCGCTTTCCGGTATCATGAAAATAAAACCTTTTCATTTAGAAATAACTGGTGATCTTATATTTTTGAAACATCGCCTGATTGAATATGGTTAAAGAAAACCTGTTGAAAATGTGATTAATTCTTTGTGTGAACGTGGTGTTCTTTTTCCCGTGGCAGCCTCCAAATGGGCCACACCAATAGTTGCTCATCTGAAAAGAGATGGTCAAACGTCACGTGTTTGCGTAGATTACATAGTGACACTGAACCCTCGATTAATGAAACGAAGTTGTACAACTGAGGATCCTAAAGATATATTATCTAGTTTAGATGGTTTAAGAGTTTCCCCAAAAATCGATCTGAAGGATGCCTACTTACAGATACCACTTGATGAAGCATCAAGTGAAGCTACAAACATTGACACGCCATTTGGATTATATCGTTATAAATGTCTTTCTTATAGATTATCTGTTTCACCAGCTGTATTTCAAGATGTGATGAACAATATTGTTGATAGTCTACCAGGTGTCGAAGCCTATCAAGACGACATTTTCATTCATGCACCCGATAATCGTGTTAACGATCAACGTTTATTAGTTGTACTCTTTCGTTACAAACATTATAATGTCAAATTAAATCCGGGTAAATGGATTATTTTTGTTGATGAGATTGATTGTCTTGGATACCGTGTATCTTCTAATGGACTTCGTCCAGACCAGAATCGTCTTAAACCTCTGGTGGAAATGTAATCGCCAAATTGTTTTGGTGAACTTCGATTGGTAATAGGAGTGTTACAATATTATTCTAAATTTATCCCAAATTTTGCAACAGTTGCTAATTTATTGTTTACATTACTGAATGCTACAAGTGGACTTCCGAACATGAAAAGTCACTTCGGGATCTTTTATTCACATTGCAATCCAGTGTTTTACTTAAGCCGTTTGCACCAAATTTGCGCTCTGTTTTATTCACAGATGCTTCTCCACATGAAATTGGTTCTGTTTAAGTGCGAAATGGTCATCCGGTATTGTGCATTGCACGTCGACTGAGTAAAGCAGAACAAAGTTATGCAAACAAATACTTATGGATTTGCATTCGGGACACTAAAACATTGAAAAATTAAAACCATTTGGCCAGACAATTATGCTGGTAGCCTGAAATCAATACTGATATCCGTCGAACTGATTGTTCATGCCATTCCTGTCAACGTAAATTATTCAGTCAGCCATCAAAATGGACTCCATGGCCATTAGCTTTTGAAGCCTGGCAACGTATTCATATAGATTACTGTGGACTATTTCTTAATAAATACTGTGGTCATCGATTCGTATTCCAAATGGCGAGATGTATTTCTCACTAGTAAACCCAATTCAGGTTTTACAGCCGTGAAGGTGTGCATATAGCTGTTGTGAATGATAATAGAAGCCATTTCTCTGCTTCATGTATTACTCAATGGCTACATTCACTTGGTTGCTGACATTTGTTTACTGCACCAAGACATCCACACCCAAAACTTTCTAAGTACGCTATAACGTTCCATTCCTTCTTGTTACCCAACAACATTTATTGAACTTGATCGTTTTATCGACAATTTCTTGCTTCAATATCGTAATAGTAAATATTCAACTAATGGAAATACACCATTCGTGTTATCAAAATCTCGATCCTTGAGATCAAATCTGCTGGAACTTGAATCAGCTAAAGTAATATATTATCATGGGAATGATTACCGTCCAAGTACCGGTATTGTATTAAACAAGATCGGAAGAACTATGGTAAAAATACTTGATCTGGAAGACGGAAATTTGCACAAGCGTCATGCAGTTCAAATCATCTACCATGATTGAGGTCAGTTGCGATCTAATACTGTTTGCGTTAGCGATCAAAACACAACACATCTAAATTCTTCCGAGAATACTGAATCAAGTTAACCTGTCAGACGATCGGAAAGACTGAGGAGCAAACCTATTCTAGATAACACAATTCCGAGGACGATGGGGAGATTGTGGAGATTGTTCGAATAACAATAAATATTATTGTTATTCATATTCTTATTGTAAAACTTATATCCATCAATATATACCACGTAATTCGAATGCTGAGTGTGTTATATTCTCACTTCTATTCTTGGGTTGTTCCGACTAGTCTGAAATGCTATAATTCATGCTTTACAATTACCCGTGACTTACTCACACGCAATGCAAAATGCAGATGACCCAGCTGACTGAAAACAATTGACAGCTTGTTGCACTAATCATCAAGCGTACTTGTGATTGGCGATATCAATATCATGGTCAACATTTCTCGAATTGTATCAGAATAATGCGTCGCACAATCACGCACGTACTGCTACTAGGTTGCGTTATTGCCTCACTTTCTCACCTCCTGATTTGATTTAGTTATCCCAAATGAAAGTTGCTTGATATATAGAAATCTACCACCACTTGAAAACGCTGAGCACGTAACTTCGGCGTGATACTTCGCTTACGCAAATCTTCTGATCGAATTGACCGTCATTTAAGGCTTGCAGACAAATGTTTACTCCGGTGAGTCCATCACAAGAAATCATCCCAATGGACCAATTGAATTCGTGGCGCAACATAAAATCGAATAGTTTTTGGTCGAAATACAACAAATACCTCACCCATAATACATGGACAAAATAAAATCAGCTCGGTATTCTCGTGCCTAGTTGCAGTATTCGCTTAATGGCAAATTTGAGTTGTATTCAGACAATAATGTTAACAAGTTTCCTAAAAGATTTCTTAGGTACGCCTACTCGAAAACAAAAGAAGATAATAATTGGGAATGCAAAACTGAAAAAGCAAACAGTAACTGATATAAACATATCTGCTGCCACTGCCTTTTTGAGGTTTTGCAGAAGAGTTCAGTGACAATATTATTCGTCAAATGCACGGTCCATGTTGCTTAGCTCCTATTCATTACATATTCATTCTAGCTAGCGTTGACTAGACATCTGTGCTAACTCTCAAATGAATTTTTGAACCCTTGGATGGATTTGTAATTTGTGAAGGATCCATAGCGGTACGATCGAACAAAGATGGCTAGAAGTACAGTCTAGGTAACTATAGTCTTGCCATCACGACTAGCGTCGTTTCGAGATTATTTGGAAACCCGTGGCTCGACAACGTCTGCCAGCATCTTCGTCAGCCTCGATGCTGAGTTTAACATGATACGGATGTCTCAAGTCTAGACCTAACAAGACTAAACTTATTGGTGTTTCAAATGATGCCACAAGATGCTCATTGGAGGGAATCAATTTGTTGCTATTAATATAGATTTTATTGAGGTTCATAAATTTGTGAATCATGACAATTTATAGATCGAGGCAGTGCAAACGAAAATTACGAGGTAGACTACTCGCTTGTATTAAAGCATTCGGTAAAATTAGTCCTTGCGATCTCTGTCAAAATCCACGCTGTCTGAGCAAACAAAATTGGCCTATGGTGTTCATCAGCGTTCGATATTCGATCATATCCTTTTTTTGTATTTACTTGATGTCAGTCCTGCTTGAGTTTCACGAAGATGAGAAGCTCATCATTATAACATATCAAAATATCCGGACGGCGGACCTTGAGCGGGTTATAAGTCAATCATACCAGTGAAACCATTTCACATAGGCTTGTTAACAGTAAGCTTTTATCAGCAAATGTTTTTAAGGTAAATTACTTGGTGTTAACGACGTGATTAAGGAGTACTGGTAAGTGCTAATAATAAATAAGAAGCTTATTGTACATGTGTGACTTAGCGTGCACACCAGTAATTTTACGTCTAAAACAGTGCTTTTCATTTGATCACTGTACAATGATATACTTCGTCAAATTCTTGAATAACGTGTCCAAGCATGGTCCTGTAGTGGACCAAACTGTATCTTAGTATTTTGTACATACAGTCCCATTACGACCACAATGACATTGCACTACTTGCATGTGTAAATCGTCTCGCAACTCGTATGATTTAGGGGCAGTGACGGAGCCGTTCTTTGCAATATTCTTTATTGTTTTTCTTACTTAGGCGCCGTCGATTATAGGGTGACTTGATTGATACATTTTTGATCACGGCAGAGTTAAGTTGCGTCGGTGTAATTAATTTTTTCGCCCTAAGCACAGTGCTTTGCGCTAAAGGGAATTAACAAGAACTCATTTAGCATCAATGTGAGCTATACTGCATGACAAATGTTTTCAAACTCATGGCTGTCAACTTCGGAAACAGACTCACAAAACTACATAGATCATGCTGTTCCATCTAAAGTTTTAAGCAAGGACTGAGCTGCAACTAAAGTAAATTAGTCCATTATTAATTTCCTTGCTTATTATTGTAAAATAGATAAAACATCAGTAGTTGCATTTTTTTTAAACAGGAATGGTTTTCGAATTTCACTCGTTTTCATACGAAGGCAAATGTTAGGAAAAATTGAAAACGTTTATCTTTTTTGTTATCTTCCTTGTATTTTGCCATGATTCTTCTCTAGTTGATCTGTAATCGTGCTGGTGAGGATGAACTTTTTCTTCATTTTCAAGCATCAGCTTTAGGAGTTGTGCACCTTAAATACAGTCAGGATAAACTCGTCGAAGATATCAAGGGAAAAAATGTGAAATATCTTTCGGCGGCGGTGGCAGCCTTTTTGCAGCATTAACCCAAATATATTCCTGACAATCGATTGGATTGTTAGCCATTTTGTCCTGTGCAAACGCAACTGAACTATCCAAGGACGAGCTAATATATCCGTCGAATCGGTTAAACAAAATATGCATTGACAAATTTTATTGTGAATATGAAGCTTGAGATTCGAGAAATTTTTGCATGAGAAGTAATGTTAAACGTGACGTGATTTGAGTAGGACAGCCATAAATAAGGTTTTTGATATTTCAAGCGGCCTCCCTCACGTTACACCAAATGTAATATGTACGTAATAATTTGTTATTTCAACTTTAGGAGTGCTCAAACATCAGCGAACTAATTCGTTGTCACTTTACTAAATTTGATAACAACCTGTTGTGAATATGGCCTCACATTCTAATGGTGTCCGGTTCGGACGGCGGGCTTTTCTCCGACGCTGAATCCAATATTTCCGCATCTTCTGACGATTCCGACACCCATCTGAATTGCCTTGTTGACGATATAATAAGCAAATTAAACGTTAATACACCATCCAGCAAAATCATGACGATTAAAAATAGAAAAGATCGTTTGAAGCATGATCCCTGTGAAAGAGAAATTGCTGGACCGTCGCGCCATCCCCATTCCTATAGACCATATGCCTATCCAGAGGAGCGGAAAGAGAATGCGGCCCGAAATCGAACTCGGGGAAACCATACTCCCGAATGCACTTTAACGAAAAATGGTAATTTTCGATTTGAAATCTTATTTTTGTTAGACGGTTCACTTCACTCAACGTACGCAAGGCCCCAAACTCGTCATCCTCCTGCCTCAACGGAGATTGCGAACCCTCAGTTTGATTGCCGAATAGGCATAAGGGATTCAATTGTAAATCAACATGGCGCTTCAATAGATAAGGAAAATGGAAACAATAGTGAAGATGAGTACTATAGCGCCACTGCTGCACATGATAATCGCACAACAGAGGCATGCTTTTCATCTAGATTTTCATTTTTAGGCCGATGAAACGAATTTAGAAAGACTCTTGATGGAAAAACGTGGATGGAAGGTTGTAAAAGTTAAAGCAGATGGTGCATGTTTGTTTCGCAGCGTGGGTATGTCGTTTCATTTGATATAAAAATCAGCACACCAAATATTCGGTGATGAGGAGAAACATGACTTGATCAGAAAACAAGTCACTGATTATATGGTAAGAAGCCACTTGATCATTGTTTCCCAGTTGAAAAATAAAGAACACTTTTCACCCTATATTACTGAAGATTTCGATCATTATGTACGACGAAAGCGAGATCCCACTTGTTACGGCAACCACGTAGAAATACAAGCCATCACAGAGTTGTATAACAGATCCGTTGAAATTTATCACGACTCGGTCGATCCAATCAACGTTTTCCACGCAGATTATTCCAAGGAATTTCCTATACGTCTTAGCTACCATGGTCGCGTTCATTACAATTCAGTCGTTGATCCGTTTAAGCCATCTTTCGGACATGGCTTAGGAATGCCTAACTATCAACCGAGCGTATGTTTTTCATTTATGTTTTGATTTTTACATATAGTTGACAGAACCCGATTTAATCGCCCAAGCATTACGTGAATCCGAAGTAACTCAACTGGAGGAAACTTTGCTACACGACAAACTTATAGAAAGTGAACAGTTAGATATTGATCGTTGCATTGAGGCCGAGGTTGTTCGTGAATCCTACTTCGATTATCTTAATCAACTAAAATCGCCTGTAAGTTTGTTTTTAAACCGACAATTTGTGATGTATTATATGCAACAGTTTTACATGAACGTGCAACGTTGCATGCAATAAATAGATCAAAGCAGCTGCTTTACTTGACAACAAATCCGGCAAGATGCAGTCGTTTTCTGACTTCTTCCAAAGAGTGTAGCAGGTTTCTGGTACGGATGAAGTGCATTAAACGAGTTACGCCAGGGTGGCAAAGACACTCATGAAGTTGATTGAGAACTGTGGACGGAAAATAGAACCGCAAATTGTGCGTGACAAAGCATCAACTGCACGGTTTTCTCGTGCGGGACGGTATACGGTATGGTATAAAAGCACAAGTCTGATCCAGGCAAAGTGCCGCACAGTCAGACTGCACGTGGGCTAAGATACTGTCAGGTTCCCCAGGCCTAGACATATATGAGGAAGAAAAACGAACAGGAAATGGTATTGAGACTCCAGTGTTTCAGCATGCAGCTGGCCAATCAATTTAGCACGGTGTTAGCCGCACAGCACAAAGTACTGCATATCCGTGCCGGTCGGTCGGTAGACGACATCGTATTGATTGAGAAAGTTCCAAACATCATCGCTGAATTTTATCATTTTTGTCTGCTGCGTTGTCCGCTGTCGTACATAAACGAAACTGAACGCTGGTCGGTAACAAGTTTGAATGAGCGACCTATCAGGTAATGCTTCCATTTTATACGGCTTCGACAATTTCGCAAGCCTCTTTCTCCACCGCTGAGTAGTGTTGTTCGCTAGGACTCAATGTCCGTGAAAAGAAGGCAAGAGGTTTCCGTTCTGGTTCAACGTAACCGCGATAGCCAAGTCAGACGCGTCCGTTTCGACCGTTAAAGGGAGGGAAGGGTCAACCGTTACTACTAAAGCATTTTCTAAACAGGATTTTAGACGGTTGAATGATTCAAAAGCAGATACAGAGAGATAAGGAGTGGTTATGAGCGATCGGATAAATGAGGTCAGAGAAGTGAGGTATCCAATTTGAATAATAAGCTTTTAAGGTTGTCGGACGTGGTAATTCTTTCAACAAAACCAGACGCTTCGGATCTGGCTCGACAATGCCCTTGGATACTTCGTAACCAAGAATTCGGATTGAATCGACAGCGCCTGTCTTAGTGTCGTTGAAGGTTAAATAATGACTTTTGGCGATTTCCAAGATGATCATGATCAGCCTTATCGTGACCACAAATAACGACGTTGTCGATGTATGCATATGTGCCTGATAAATTTCCTTTAGCGATTAATTCATCGATAACTCTTTTGAAGCAAGCAACTCCGTTTGTAACACCAAATGGCACGCGACCAAATCGGTATAGCTTCCGGCACTTTGCCTTACCGGTAAGGCTTTTCTTCGTTTCGAATGGGTATTTGATGATAGGCGCTTTGCAAGTCTAGTTTACTGTGAACCTTATAGGCAGCTACGATTTCTACTAGCTGATCAATTCTGGTCAAAGGTATATTTATGGTATGAAAACACATGCCTGATCCAGGCAAAGTGTCGCACAGCCAGAGACTGCACGTGGGCTTAGATACTGTCAGGTTACCCATACCTAGACAGATATGAGGGTGAAATAAAAAAAGAAATTTAAGTGAGACTCCAGCATGTTTCATCGTGCAGCTCACTGCCGTTGGCCAATCAATTTAGCACGATGTTAGCCGCCCAGCACAGAAGTGCTGCACGATTGCACATTCATGCAGCAAAGGATGCATCTAGTTGAATGTATCTGTTAATAGTTTGACTATGATCGATAACCATGCGCCTTTTGTGACGTTCATTGGTAGTCACCAGGACTTGGCCTTCATGGAGAAGAAGACGGTTCGATTATACATTCTCTCAACAAACGTTGGATTTCAGAATCGATAAAACGTGGGTCAATGATAGAATGTCGCCTGGATTTTGTAGCAATTGGCTTGCATCGAGGGAAATATTTCTGAACAAAACGGCGGGTTAACTTAAACTGTAGTTAGTGCACAGATTTGAAATAGCACGCGACCAAATTGGTATAGCTTCCGGCACTTTGCCTTACCGGTAAGGCTTTTCTTCGTTTCGAATGGGTATTTGATGATAGGCGCTTTGCAAGTCTAGTTTACTGTGAACCTTATAGGCAGCTACGATTTCTACTAGCTGTAGTCAGTGCACAGATTTGAAGAGGTTTTGGGACACCAAACGGAATTTCTATTAGTTCATGCAATTTGAGGAAGTCGAGTCCCAGCAAAATATCAGCACGAAAATTTGGCGTGACCGAAAATTTGCATAGTGTATTTGACCCTCAGTGATACTTCTTTGTTCGGTATTCGCCCGAAAGATTTTATTCCGATTGACATCAACTCTCCAACGATTAACGCGGGCAACAAAAGAATTGACATAACTCTGAGAACTGCCCGTCTCCACAAGGGCTCGCAAAAGCACTCTTTTGGTAGAAACGTTAATAGCAGCGTCAGATGGAGAGGAAGGAGCAGCAGAACAGAGATGTGTTGTCATGACTGGGCAGTATCCCAGCCCGCACACAACCATGACTATAACTATGAAACCCAACTCCATAGTGCATCGGCGCGGTGCACGATAAACAGGGTTGCCTTACCTGCTGCATACAGCAGGTCGGGTATGGTATGAAAGCACAAGCCTGATCCAGGCAAAGTGCCGCATAGTCAGAAACTGCACGTGGGCTAAGATACTGTCAGGTTGCCCAAGCCTAGACAGATATGAGGGGGAAATAGAAATGATAGTGAGACTCCAGCGTGTTTCAGCATGCAGCTCACTACCGTTGACCATGCAGCAGGTCGGGTAAGCGAAAACAAGCTACTGCTGGCCCTAACAAATCTCCGTCTGTCAATCCCAGCCTTAAAAAACCGTTCTGAACATGTTGGAGCATTCTCTGTTCGCGAATTTACAAATCACTTTCTGAAACCACGGACCTCTGCTCACATCGGAGCCATGAATGCAAAAACTCTCAGACAGATAAAGCAGCAAGCTACATTGGCTCTTATCTTAAATAGTCTATCTATCGATGTTTTTGTTTATCGGAAACGCGCTTATATGATATATCTTAGCGGGAAATATGCATGCTAGACTGGGTCACTTAGATACATCTGAATCACAATTGGGTGGCATGTTTGGTCTTGAAAGCCAACGCACAGATAATGGTGAACGGTTTTTACAATTCTGTGCACAATCTCGATTATTCATTAGCAGTACTTCCTTTCACCATAAAAAATGTTAATGTACCACATGGCGCTCGCCGGATGGAAGCCACCACCTTACGTAACTCACTACCAGTTGCTCTGTGAGCAACTGCCGATGAAAAATGTAACAAGATAGCTGGGATTATATGGGCTGCCGCAATATCAGCATGTGAGACTACACAATCAACCCCAAAGTCCCACTGGATTTCACAGCGCTCTATAGAAATTGTTCACCAGCGACACAAAATCCTCATGGTTTTGGACACAATGCAGAGCGTAGACGCGTGAGGAATGAACCTAAACGGAGTGAAAGACTAGACAGAAAAGTGGTGGCTAAATAAGGTCGAAAGAATGGAAATAGCAAATAATGCTGGTAACGTGCGAAAACTCTTCCAACTTATTCGATCGACGGGGCCTACGAAACAAGGAGTGAGTGAGACTATTGCTGAAATAGACGGTACTCTTATCACTAATAAGAATCACCGCCTCTCACGTTGGGCCGAACAATTTAAAGAACAATTCAGCTGGTCGCCTGCAACAGAATCATTCCCTCATTTGAAGGAGTGTGATCCTTGTTCTGTTAGCGTAGATCCCCCAAATGATTTAGAAATTAAAGCACATATCAAATCCATGAAACGATTCAAAGCTACTGGCCCCGATGACATACAGCCTGTTTTGTTCAAAGAAGGTGGCCAAGTCCTAATCAGCACATTAGGCGATCTCCTCCGTGAAGTGTGGTTGTCAGAATCCGTCCCTCCCAGTTGGGGCGAATCGGTTATCATACCTATATTTAAAAAGGGTGTGCGAAGCTCATGCTCTAATCACCGTGGGATAAGCCTCACTCCTATCATAATGAGATTACTAGCGTCCATATGTCTTCGAAGATTAACATCGCATAGGGATTCACAGATCCGAGAGCAGCAAGCTGGCAGAGGCTTCACGCTCAGATTTATTTTCACGGTATAGCCTGTATCATTTTCCAATTTGCGGTAAAGCTTTGGAGACGAAACGCTACCGTGTTCTACTCTTGATACAACTAGCCATGATGGTTAAGCAGTTTACACTCGCAAGCTCCCTGCTATTGACATTTATTGTAGTTTCTGTGGAGTTTTCTGTAATTGTAACGCACTCGAAAGCTTCAATGCGCCTTCCAAACAATGTTGCTTAAACACCCGTATAAAGTGTAAGAGATTTACGTCTTCTTGCATCTTCCAACTGATGGCCTTTTTGTCCTATGTGAATGCGGAATGTCAGCAGCTCTGCACTACATGCCTCTTCGCTTCATTTGGAAATTCTACAAAAATGGAGGAAATGGTCACCCTTGCTATTATGCGACAACGCAATCCTTCAAATTCTTCACAGCAATCCAACCGTCGAGTAGCAGATATAGCGACACTGCCAGAAGGTGGGCCCGCTGCACAGTGGATCGTGCCATCACATTATAAAGAAGTAGCACAATGTGCAATTGTGCAGTGTTTCAGTACTGCGCAAGTAACATAGCTAAATTGATTTATCATAGTTACTGAGCTGCATACGGAAACATGCTGCAGTCTCATAACCATGTTCCCTTATACCACTAGGCATTGGTCACGTGACAATATTATAGCCCATGCGCCCTCTAATTTTGCCGCACTGCCTGCATCAGGCGTGTGATTTCATACACGCATAATACATTCTAAAGGTGTACGTTATACAAAACGTGATTCGTATGTTCTGAGTATCATTGTGGTGACTTTCAAGGATTTCGGACTCAGAAGGGCCTCGCTTATCATGAGCTAATTGGCTTTTACGTGACAACCACCCAATTTCGTCACCTTTTAATGAACGCACTTCTACAAACCTTGAGAATGCTACACCCTCATACTAGAAGCTAAATGTGCTTGCAGCAGATAGTTCCGAACAGTTGAGCTTTCAATTTTGGTTACATCGCGTATACTCTCGAGTAACGGATAAAGTGTATCATTTGCCGTGACCTATTGCACTGATCACGCGATATTTTGCTTCTTACTAGAAGTCGAGTGTACAACGCTTTAGTGCGTGCTATTCGTTTCTTTATTTACAAAACCTAATCGGTCAAAGCAAAAGATGCCAACCGGTTTGCTGTATTCGACATCAGTTTCTTATGGAGAATCGCTCGCATTCGATAGCACCATAGTGAACTAATGTAGATGTCTGTCGACGGGTGTAGATCCAGAGATCCACCGACTGAAAAATTCCGATGTTTGTTTGCGATTATTAGTACCCGTCATATAAAATGCCTTTTAACCGCTTATCTTATCGCGCCTTGTTAACCAAGTCAGCTGGATGCTAGAAGAACCAGCCGAGTTGCCAGGCAGTGGGGTGAATTACTGGGACCAAAACGCTCACGCTAGTGCAGGACTCGTTCCGTACGGATGTTCGATCGTACAGTAGTTCTTTACGGCTCTCTAACACCTTACTAAATTGGTTTATCACCGGCATTGAACTGCTTGCGAACACTCTAGAGTCTTACAGCCATTATCTTTTATTTTTATGTCTAGGTATGGGCAGCCTGATAGTATCTCAGCGCATGTGCAGTCTATAACTGTGTGGCTATTTGTCTTGCTCCAGACTTGTGATCGCGAACACACGTACTTATACTTTCGGTAATATTCGTTTACCTAGATCAATGGTTCCTAACCACTTTGCCGCGACTAAGTGGAAGACATTCGATTTCATTTTGCTTAATAAAGACATTCATTTTCTTATTCATAAGACAGCGCGATGAAATCTTTATTTAAAAATGCATAATTTCTTGATTTTAATCGTTTCGCGTATACTAATTAGTAAGCGTTGTTATACTTTATATCAGTGATAATTTTGTATCCACACAGTGGTGTTGTTAACCTTATATAAATGCTAACCAAAGTCACTGACAACAATGTTAGAGTATCAAATCTATTATTTTTCTATCGTATGCCGTGAAGCTACATAAAATATTGTTCATTATCCTAACTGCATGTTTTATGCCCGCTCTTTACTCCTCTAGGTCTAAGCAACGTGACAGTATCTTATCCCACGTGCAGTCTCTGACTGTGTGGCACTTTGACTGGATCAGTCTTGTATTTTCATATCATACCATACCATTACTCTTCTGCTTATTTTCGTGTGCTATTCCATGTTTTTTGGTAATTTGTCTATCTGTAGACCTGTGATCCACGGCGTTTAGAATAATTATTATCGCTCCTATTCACAAATAAAGCAAACGTTTTCTGATTTTTCTTCAACACTACTCTGCTGCATTCGTATATACATCTATGTTTATGGCTTCTAAATACTAAAAAATATCTAAAGATATATTTATAATTATTATTGCGAATGCCATATATTTTGGATATCCATCTTTTTTATCAATGTTATTAAATAATCCCTCACCTAACCATGTGAGACTTAGGTAGAAAAAAGGAAACCTACATTTAATGTACCGCACTTTGCTAGCTGCACATCTATTTGCATGATATAAGCCAGAGGTTAGCCACGCTTTCCAAGTGTCGTAAAATCAAGAAAAATCAACAATGCATTTTGTTCGAAAACAAAGATTATATAAACACGATTTTTCAAATGTACGAACTTACTCAGGTGCGGCGTGCTATTGGGAGCCCAAATAGTCAGTCACACGGAGCGTTATCCTTAGTCCCCACTCCTTCGCCCCCGTCGTATCCCGGCGATGTAGCTTCTTCATCGAATCCTTCGAGATACATCAGTTTCCGGAGTACGCAGGCTCGTACCCGATCACCGATCGCCATTCCATCTTGTTCCCGACAACCCCAACCTGGTAGGTTCCTAGATGCATTTTAGGTTTCCTATACGTGCAATCATATTATTTTGAATTTGCATGCGAAAACACACTGGAGTCTTGCTTTCATTTTTATTTTCTTAAATCTGTCTAATCCTGAGCAACCAAAAAGTATCTTAGTCTACGCACAGTCTCTGACTAAGCGGCAATTTGCCTGGATCCAGGCTTGTGATTTCATACATACGCACATACATCAATGTGCAATTGTTGAGGCATATATTGTGAACACATATGATTAACAGCAATTCCGTCTCATTTTATTTCAAGTCCCGAGTCTCACGCGAAAACGTTTTCGCTCATTTTGTTTTACAAACCACTGTCTAGGTCTGGGCAACCTGATAGTATCTTAGCCCACATGCAGTCTGTGAATATCCGGCAATTTGCCTAGGTCAGACTTGTGCTCTCGTACAACGCCTTGGCAACCTGATAGTATCTCAGCCCACGTGCGGTCTCTGATTGTACGGCACTTCGCCTGAATCAGGCTTGTGCTTTCACATCACAACGCTTGATGCCAACTCTTGGTTGTGTTGAACCTGTCGACGCGCGTCAAATACGTTTCTAGATAGATTATGTCTATGCACATTTCATTAAGCTTTGCTATTTGTGGCTTTCTCTTCAGCATCCACTCCCCACATCAGGCATGATAGCTGTGGTACCGACATTATAAGTGGATGTTTGCTGGCTTATGTGATATGAGCAGCGGATCAAGTACATCTTTCTTTTTGAAAGTTATATATATATATATATATATATATATATATATATATATATATATA
>JACCGJ010018715.1:0-12172 GCA_013407085.1 Atriophallophorus winterbourni | reverse complement strand
TCATGTAATCGACCAAAGTGCTTTAGCAAACTTTAAGATAACGAATTTCGCGAAGACCATAATGTCAAACGCACTCAAACTACGATCGTTCAATGATATTCACAAGATTATCAGTGGATTTATGAATATATCGGTTATGCTAAGAAAGGTTTTTTGGCGTGTTGAAATCAAGATGTGGACTATTAGGTTGAGTTTGCATGAATGACCAGCATACTGTAAAGCGCCATCTTCAAAGAACGGAGTTTGCTGTTAACGGAGATCAAACAGACATCGGATAAACGGTGCTAAACAATCGAGTATTGTATAGCGCCATGAACGTTGTGGGGGGACTGCCGCTCTAGAATGCGAAGCATAAAATGACTCAAGATTGAGAAGCACATTCGCGCAGGGGAATAGTATTAAGACTTCAACGTGACAGCGCAAGCAGCTCACTGTCGGTGGCAAAACAGTTTAGCACATTTATGGTCAACACAGGCCACATAGTTCGCTATGCCATTCGCGTGCAGGCTTATTCTCACAGGGTCATCTCATAGCTAACATATGAACAGAACACTTGACTCTCACAATCAGGTTGATGGGTTCACATCAAGGGTAAATCCCATATCAGGGTAATCCCATATTACCCTCGCAGGTTCGAAATTTAATTTTAGTCTAAATATTGCTTTGTTTCCTAGGCCACCATGTCAGTTAGACACGCTGCATTTTTTATCGCTCTTTGTCCGAGCAAACTCGCTTTCTACGGTTGATTTTCACCCCTTGTGCTTCAACACCAGTCGATCTTTCGTCCGGAAAACAAACCCGCACGTTGCAAGTTGGAATTCAGTTTTATCGTTTCGCTTCATGGAAATCGGACACCGTTGTTAGCTGTCATAAACAAGCATCGATTTTTGTGTCTGACCTACTGGTGTCTATGACTGGGCTGAGTGTTCTATGTGTCGGGGTTCCAAGTTATGTGGTGTGATAAATGAATGCAGTGATTGGAATTGGTTTTTGATGAATGGTTGGCGGACACAGAAAATAATTTATAGAATCTGGTAACGGAAAAGCAAATTTAAAAAAATATATAATGTTTATTTCCACACCAGTTTAAGCGTGAAAGAAATGATTTTAGCGTAGCTCGGTGTTTCTCCTGGATCCGAAGTCCTTTCGAAATTTAATATAGCAATGTCTCTTAACTGAACTACTTCATGTGTAATATACCACTCTTTTTCGGTCTGAGAGTGGTGTATACCAAGGGTTTTTGTATTATTACTATTCGATGGTCTGCTAACGGACTATCCTGCTCTGTGTAATAGTGTAGCGCCTCGAGAATGTGAGCCAGTCTCAGAATGAAACAATATGCTACAACACAAAAACACTCCTAGTATCCTTCAGCATATCGTTATGTTGGCGTCCATCAAAGAAACTTCGACGGAGGATGTACGTGTCAAGTGTAGAATGATTCCATACTCCACGTTTCGCGTGGGTATACCTACCGATTCGGAGTAACAATGCCCACAAAGATATGCACCGTTTGTCCGTTCCCTGTGTGATCGCCACCAACCCCAAGCTCGAAGATGACAGTAGTTTTCCCCATTCGTGAGGTCAAAGTCGAGAGCTTTTATATTTCATTTAAAAGCGTTTGCACCATAGATACAGTTTGCCAAAAGGTCGACTCCTTGATTACCGATGTACATTGAGTAGAGCTTTTTTGAATACAACGTTTTCAATTCTGAAAGCAGGCAGGCAGCGACAGTTACGTATCGTGAACACGCGCTGATGGCTAGCAGTACAGAACTCATCTACATTTGTTACCTTATTAATCCACAATACGCTGAAGATGTAACCGATGCGCAATAAATGGAAACCATGTCATGTTCCTTCACGTCTTTATCGTTGGTCCTAGTTCGCACACACCAGTAAAATTCGCCGTAAAATTTCATAGAACCGTCAACTCAAACACGGAAGTTCAAACGCGACGCAAAAGTACAAATGTCTGGCCTATTCGCTTGTCAATTGGTGGATAGTGTGGTAATACTTGCATCGAGACTGGTCCAAGCTGATTGTGCAACACTAATAAAAGGGCACGACGCAGTCCATTGACGAGAAACTTTAGTCTTCACATGTCTTTGATGAATGCACCTGCTCGTAGAAAAGAGCAAATACAGCATTATTGCCAGTACATATCCGAGAATATTTACATCATCACCATCACTACAGATAGCACTACACCGGTAGCACGGCGATTTGATAAAAGCTAGTTCCCCTAAGAATACACGGAATCATTCGGGTTGTCTCGTTATACCGCAATCAAGACTCGATTGTAGACGTCATTTCTTCTCGGTGCGTATTTGCTTTCTGTGGAATTCATTATCACAGGATATTATGAACGCTCCTACGATCTGTGGTTTCAAATCGAAACTGGATGCTCATATCAAAGAGCACTCCACTATCGACCCCATATGAACCCACAAAAACCAAACGCCTCGATAGAACTTTGATTGCATCCTCTGTATTTTTAAAATGGTATGGTATGAAAGCACAAGCCTGATCCAGGCAAAGTGCCGCACAGTCCAAGACTGCACGTGGGCTAAGATACTGTCAGGTTGTCCAGGCTTAGACAGATATGAAGAAGAAAAAAGAACAGGAAATGGTAGTGAGACTCCCGCATATTTCAGCATGCAGCTCATTACCTCTGGCTAATCAATTTGGCCCGGTGTTAGCCGCACAGCACAAAGTACCGCACGATTGCACAATCGTGTATTTTTAATAGCTGTCCTCCAATGGTACATGTAAAAAGATTGTTATTTTCACTATAAAATTTTGATTTTTGATTCATGTAGCGAATGCTTAACTGCAACACAACTATGAAAAAGTAAAATCCTAAAAGATGGGGAAGGATGGGACTTAAATTGCTACGGATTCTATAGAAGAGTAAGCACAGACAAACTGAGAAGAGGTGCCTACACCTCGAATGGAAGATGCATTCAAACAAGTTTCGTGAATGAGTAGAGCGACATCAGCATGACAGCTTCCTTGCGGCTTTCACTGCCATGCATCATAATAAGCTTTTCTCGTCACTCCGCTGGACAACATACAAGGTTAAGCGAACACTGCAAGAAGATGCTTAGTGCAAAACCGCTATCGAACACGGTTTCGGGACATATTCTGAAGCGTAACTAGCCATTTCGATATCTGATCGCGGGGACACCAGCCAGGAAGACGCGCTGCGCCTACTTTGGAAAGGTTACTAATAAGAATTTTTAGCTGGCGTCGCAAAAAGAATCTGTTTCGGAAGTCGGTGGTCCGGCATCCGTAAAACGTGACCCAAACAGCGTAACCTATGCAGGTTGATCTGCTTCTCTATATCGACATTACTACCGAACAACTTATTTCGGAGAGCATCGGTGCGCATACGATTGTAACAGCTAACTCCTAGAATGCTGCGGAGACACCGGTTGTCAAATACTTGGAGACGCTGAATGTGATCTACACGTAAGGTTCAAGTTTAGCACCCATACAGTAATACAGTTTGAACTGTCGCTTTATAGACTCTACCCTCGAGTACCAGAGACAGTCTTTTCTGACGCCAGAGGTGACCTAGGTTGCGGAATGTTACGGTCGATTTAGAAATGCCTGTCGAGACCTCGTCGTCTAACGATGTAGAATTTCAAGCGCATGATCGTCCAGTATTTACACCTACAGATACGCATCAACGTTCAAGCCAATAAAGTAAATACTATGCCGCAACCACGGACGACTGTCACGCAGTAAGCGTCACATTTTAACTCAAACGAGGAAGAAGAAGCTTTGATGTCTGCCGTGAAGCTCGAACAAACTGTGCGCGCTGTAGACCCTTCTTCGTAGACAGACGAATTCATATAGAAGCTGAGAGCTAATCGCCTAATCAGACACAACAAGCTCAAAAGTGCGTATGATACTAAGCTAGCACCAGCAGTAATGCACCTAGAAGATAACTGAAAATCACCTGGGAGAGGGGGTGGCAAAATAAAAAGTTGGTCAAATTGGTCGACATTCAAAGAATGCTGCGTACAATCACACGCATCAGAGGTAACCTAGAAAAAGGGTCAAAAATACACGTATCAATATGGACCGAATGTTTAATTCTGATGATTTAAAATACGAGGCAAGACAGACAGCTAGCGGAATTTCTAGTAACCTGTACAGACATCCGGGTCAGATAAACGGACCACTACCCACTACCCAAATACCCGGTGTAGTAACGGGAAATATTTTTTGGGGAAAAACAAAATGCGTGGGAGTGGGCGGGAATGACTGGTACGTGCGTGGGCGGTCAAACAAACAAAACCATTTCGCCACTACTACAAATCGCTCGTTTATTGTGCGAACAATGCGAGCTGAGGTTCCACAACGCACTGAGTGTGGTGCGCAGTGTGCTGTCCTTTTGCGATGACATTGCTGCCAGGGTGAGTCGACGGGGCGCATCCACATGTTTCAACGTCTGCTTACTCCGTGAATCAGTTTTCCAACAAAGGTTGCGCAACACACTAGCCGACACCTACGACGTTGATTGGTGGGGAAAAAGGTCACTGGTTAAAAGAATCGCAGGGAATTAGACTTGTGGCAAATATCGGGTGAACATAGAACGTGTCACAAGCTGTGTGGACAATATGCGTACGCACATTTAAGACACAGCTGTCCAAATGCAGTGGCCATGAAACGATCGGGGGTATTTAATAGAACACGGTGTTATCCGCGACTGATAAATCTATGTAATATTTCACACAGTGAACAGATGACACAGCAGCATAGTAACTATTGTCAGACATGTTCGAGACTAGCGAAGCAACGACACAAATAAATGTACTGAAAGCAAGTTACATGCACAAAACGACATAAACAGATGTATTTCCGCGAAAAAATATGATCGTCTGGAAGTAATTCGAATAATGTGAACTTCTAGGGTATTAGAATACTTTTGTGGTAGAACTTGGTTTGAGACCTTTCAGTCATGGTGTTTCGAAGTTGCTCGGCCAATTGCCATGAGGTTTGATCAACCCAACCGGAAGAGGAGTGCAGACTAAAAACTCGTAGTAAACCGAGAGAAGTCACCGTTGCCACATCAGGTAAGTAATTAGAAAGAAGCGCAAAGAAAACACAATCCACAACTCTGCATGCTACACTTTGCCGGATCGGTGTGATGGAGAGAACGAACAAGAAAAATAAGTACATTAAAGCGAAATTCAATACGAATACCACAGCCATAGACTAAGATACTGCTAGGTTGTCCAGACCTAGACAGATGGAGACAGTCAAGTCCAGCTTCTGGCCAGCACGAGTGGCTCCCCGAGCCCGGCGGAACTGTACTACCAACAGGGAAGGGGCGAGGGCGAGTGACTGGCACCTGAAAACCAGTTTGCTTCTGGCAGATGTAGCTCGTTATCCTGGGAGGGCATTTCATCTAAGGGAAGGAAAACCCTGATTTTAAACCTCCGCAGACTTGCGGGATACTCGATCGCGGGAAAGGCTTCGGGAGAAAAACCTGTAACAGAGTGGTGCTGGGGACGCCGCTTTGTACCCAAATTTCCAAGACCCTTCATTGAAGCCGACTCGTCCTCCAGAGGAGATAGTCGCACAAAAGTAACAGTAAGATGGAGAACATCACCAGCTACTGAACGATATTTAATTCGACAGGATCGCTCAAACGAGCCTATAAGAGTGTGTTTTATTTGCCAAGTGAGCAAGCTCAATCAACCGGAATGTTCCATTGTGTTGTGGGATTCAGAGTGAACGTCGGAAACAGACTGTCTTCGTGTAATGAATCGCAATGCGTCAGATGTCCAATCTAGCGTCTTCGAGTTGCGACTGAACAATCGAATAGACGTTGGAGTTGGATAAGCGATTGGCCACCCGTCGATCTGAATTCATGCCGGGCCACACGAAAACTAATCTAGTTTGATCGCCGAAAAAAGGAACTCCTTCATATTGGTGAGGGAAGTAGAAAAATCCGGTGAGCTGAAACACGTTGTACATGTAACCCAGTAAAGTAAATCCCATGGCGCTTCCCAAAG
This sequence comes from Atriophallophorus winterbourni, assembly GCA_013407085.1. Lineage (NCBI taxonomy): Eukaryota > Metazoa > Platyhelminthes > Trematoda > Plagiorchiida > Microphallidae > Atriophallophorus > Atriophallophorus winterbourni. The sequence goes on along the minus strand of JACCGJ010018715.1, from coordinate 6,140 downwards.
CTCACTTGTTTTAATTCCTCGTTGTTTGATTCCAACTGAACCAAAAGCGCTTCTAAGTTCGCCACTCGACGACAAAGAAGAGCCTTGTTGGCCGCGACACCGTAAGTCAGATTGGTGAGTGCCATGCAAACGTAGCGTCGCAGCGTTAGACTTGTATCCCATCGATCGGGCGGAAGAGCAGTCTCAGATGCCAGTGCTTGCTCCACTCGAAGCAAACCGATGAGTGCATGCATTCCACCTGGAAAAATAAAATCAGACAGTAAACACAGGTGAAGGTGCAATCACATAGCACATGGATTCAAGTTGGAATGCACTTTTGTGCCATCGTACAGTACTGTGCAGGGAACACTGTGCTAAATTGATTTGAACAAAAAGCACAGACAAGAGATAAACTTGCCTAGATCACAAATGGCAGCCCGGTGTTCCGTGTAGAACGACAGTCGAACTAACGCGGCAACTTCCGCGACTGGTGGATGAACTTGGGAGTGAGTTTGCGGGCAGCTTGTTGAGTACCCGTGAATCGTGTTCAACAAACGGACAATACCGATATCACGTTCACGAAGAGTTGCATCCGACTGACACACTGGAACGAGGCGTTGAATGGCCTGAAGTAAAACGAACATAGGAAACGTTTGTAACTTACAGCATGTGCGCGCGATGCTGTTGAATAGATCCTAAGTGGGTGTTATTAAACTTATCGAGATGCGATGGTGAACGTTGTGATTAGACGGAATGGGTGAACATTGAAAGTGGATCGGTTGTGTAATTCGCTTCGGTGGGTATGGTTCTTTCGTAGATTCGCTACGTGAATGCCGATGATACTGAGATTATCCATGTTTGGACAAAATGGAAAAACAGAGCAAAAATTAAAACCGCACTTTGTACTCGACAAGTAACGCCGCGGGAAATTGACTGCTATTGGGTGGCAAACTCAATGACGTTATCTCTTGTATGGACCTGATCAACAAGATAGCATAACAGCATCTTTCAGTGTGCGGCTTCGGGTCTGTGACACACTAACATGACTGCAAGGCATGGTCAACGAAAATGATTTGAAACCAATGTAATCCCAAGGAACATGAATGATCTATTTCATACTTTTGCATGCACATAAGCAAAAATATCCATCGGTTGATCAATAAGGGTCTTACAAGGTCTGTGGAAGCAGAACTTAATTAAACACACAGTATATATATATATTATTATATATATATATAGTCGTGCCGAAATCGCGGAATTGCCGATTCCGCGGATTCAGCAATCAATTTGCCGATTCCGCGGAATGGGCATTTCGTTGCTGATTCCGCGGAATAGGCAACGATTTGCTGAAAATGTGGAACTCATTTCTACCACTGCTGATTCCGTAGATTCAGCAGCCGATTCCGTGGATTCGGCAGCTGATTCTGCGGAATCGGCAAGCTATGTTTTTACTGTCTTTCGGCCGTTTTGTCCGTTATAAATTAGCGAGATTTTTATTTTTCGCTGATGAAGATGATGGTCAAAATGGAACAAACAATGTCGGGCGAATTCACTATAGGTTTATTAACCAGATAAATCGGTACAGACATAAATAAATAGTGGTAACAATCATGAATTCTAAAAGAAGTCTTTCCTTTTGTCACTATTTGTTCTTACATTTTACGTTCCAAGGATGGCAATGGGAGTGGCACAATGTTCCGCTCTTCCTGCAACTACAGCGCCTGGAATCGCACTTTGCTGTGCAAGAACACTTTGCAAATCCTTGTCCTCCAGTGGCAGAATGAAGGGATGCAATCTTGCGAAATGACTGCATAATGTCGCTCGTTTCCGAAAGGCTCATCAGCTGACTATCTGCCTTCTGCAGCTGATTTCTAGAGAAAGCTGCCTCGATCATTCATGTTTTGTTGCAACTTTGTACATTCCGCTGGCAGTAATGTCGTAAACCACTCCAATAATATTTCTACAGTCTAGTCGTCCACGATCGAATTCGGAAACCGGGAGTAAGACGCAGTCTCCCACGGATAGAGGATGCAGAATGGCGCTGCTCGCTTCAAGCATTTCTTTTCTGCTCTTTTCTTGTCCGCTTGTAGCCTTGTCACTGCATGCCCTTATCATCTGGATGTGCTTTGAGAAAACATCTGCAATACCTGTAGCTCTTTCTCCAGTTTCATCAACCTGATCTTGTTCCCCGGCAGCAACAGCTTGTTCCTCACAAGCCTGATCTTGTTCCCCGGCATCAACAGCTGGTTCATCAGCAGCTTCCATGCCATGGATCTCCCTGAGATTTAATACCAGGATCACTTCACCAAGTTCTTGGTACTGAAACCATTAACGAGTAAAAGGGCTGCCGAAGTGGCGTACCACCTCATAGATTTATTCACATTCATGGGTGCGCCCAGCATTCTTCAGAGTGATAACGGTAGAGAATTTGTGGCGGATGTAGTCTCAGAAATGAAATCCATGTGGCCCAACCTGCAGCTAGTTCATGGGCGCGCGAGGCACCCACAAAGCCAGGGATCTGTGGAGCGGTCTAATGCTGATGTAAAGCAGATGCTTATTGCTTGGACAATCGATAACAATACAACGAATTGGGCAGATGGCCTACGTTTCGTGCAGTTCCAAAAGAATAGCTCATCACACAGAAACCTGCAAAACACGTCTCCATTTGAGATTTTATTCGGACAGAAACCAAGACTAGGATTGCAGAAAACGGTTTTACCTGCAGGCGTTCTCGCTCACATAACAACAGAGGAACAACTGGAGGCGGCTCTCAGGGAGATCCATGGCATGGAAGCTGCTGATGAACCAGCTGTTGATGCCGGGGAACAAGATCAGGCTTGTGAGGAACAAGCTGTTGCTGCCGGGGAACAAGATCAGGTTGATGAAACTGGAGAAAGAGCTACAGGTATTGCAGATGCAGCACATGATGATAAGGGCATGCAGTCTCAAAGCACATCCAGATGATAAGGGCATGCAGTGACAAGGCTACAAGCGGACAAGAAAAGAGCAGAAAAGAAATGCTTGAAGCGAGCAGCGCCATTCTGCATCCTCTATCCGTGGGAGACTGCGTCTTACTCCCGGTTTCCGAATTCGATCGTGGACGACTAGACTGTAGAAATATTATTGGAGTGGTTTACGACATTACTGCCAGCGGAATGTACAAAGTTGCAACAAAACATGGAATGATCGAGGCAGCTTTCTCTAGAAATCAGCTGCAGAAGGCAGATAGTCAGCTGATGAGCCTTTCGGAAACGAGCGACATTATGCAGTCATTTCGCAAGATTGCATCCCTTCATTCTGCCACTGGGGGACAAGGATTTGCAAAGTGTTCTTGCACAGCAAAGTGCGATTCCAGGCGCTGTAGTTGCAGGAAGAGCGGAACATTGTGCCACTCCCATTGCCATCCTTGGAACGTAAAATGTAAGAACAAATAGTGACAAAAGGAAAGACTTCTTTTAGAATTCATGATTGTACCACTATTTATTTATGTCTGTACCGATTTATCTGGTTAATAAACCTATAGTGAATTCGCCCGACATTGTTTGTTCCATTTTGACCATCATCTTCATCAGCGAAAAATAAAAATCTCGCTAATTTATAACGGACAAAACGGCCGAAAGACAGTAAAAACATAGCTTGCCGATTCCGCAGAATCAGCTGCCGAATCCACGGAATCGGCTGCTGAATCTACGGAATCAGCAGTGGTAGAAATGAGTTCCACATTTTCAGCAAATCTTTGCCTATTCCGCGGAATCAGCAACGAAATGCCCATTCCGCGGAATCGGCAAACTGATTGCCGAATCCGCAGAATCGGCAATTCCGCGATTTCGGCACGACATATATATATATATATATATTTAAACATACAGTGGTTAATCGGAGGCAACACCGGTATGGTGGTGACGATCACGGAAGCAAAATATTTGATTCTTTCAAAAGAAAACACATCTGTGCGAAAAGTCAATCGGTCGAATGAAGGTGCTCGACAAAAACGCTCGATGGAGTGCTCCAGTTGAGGCGCGCGAGATTAGGCGGACAATATTACGACGCTTGCACCACAAATGAAAGTCAATCGGCAGTAAGCTGCATGCGAAAACACGTTGGAGGCGCAAGACTATTCTCTATTATATCTTTATCTTGGCCTTAACGTGAAGACAGTGTTTCAACAATTCGCCAGTTATTAATGTGCGGCGCATTGTCTGGCTTCAGGCTTGTAAATTCATACAGGTAAAACTAGTTATGATGAAAAACAGAAGCTAAACCACGTGAAACCATAATGGTAGCCGTGACAAGGATGATACGTCAAGCGCACCCCACACGAAGAAAATTTTTCCAAGCGTTGATATCACTATTGATTATGAAACAGGAACCAACAAGCTTTAACGGTGGAATACAAACCGATAAAAACCGTATACAAGGGTAAGCCACAGTGGAACCCCGCTAAATATGTGGCTACCTGATCACACCGTGATTTAGCCAACTCAAATATAGAATCGCAAATGTGGAGAAGAAAAATCACCGTACTATCTGGTGGCCTGAGAAACGGATGCTACCAAGGCCACGACAGACAAAATCACCGTGCGTGGTAGCGCTAATTGACCATGGTCTCAATGTCGCACATTTTTGATTGAATGCCAACTAAGGATGAAATGAGGGACAGCATTCCGGTCAGCGAGTGTGCCGAATGAAGGACGCTCGATGAATAACCAAAAATCGAGGTACCAAGCTCTGATGAGTGGATTTAACATCCACAAATGTATGTCGAATAGGATGATGTGTGTCAATAGTGAGTATGAACGTGAAGAATTCACAGAATCGTTGAATGAATGGAAGAACATGCAAACGGCAATCATACAGACGATCATTCAACCAGCACGCTGACTTTAGCAAGAAGCAGCTTGCAGCACTGTGCTCTTAAAGTTAACCAATGACCGTACAAACCAAGAAAGCGACGAGATGAAAATGAGCAGCTGAAAAACGCTCTCATTTAGTGCGATAGGGAAAACCACTGGGTCCATCGCACTCAGACTGTACCATGACGGGATGAGAATGCTTTGTTTCCATAAAAAATGTTTGGGATACACTTGATAGCGCTTTGGAGGCAAATGGTAAGATCCGCGCCTAGGCGTTTAAACTCAGAAATCAGTTGAAGCCACTAATTTTTCTTCTTGCTAGACATAAGCGATCGCCATAGATAATTATGACCATTGAATCAAAGTTAATCAGCCATTGAAAACGAGCGAATGCTGACCAAATTTTTCAAACGTTGTCCACTCATTTCCACACAGGAAGAGAGCTGTTTAGGTTTAGAGTGTTCGCATAGTTTTGAAAGCAAACGTGGAAGATCAGCTGATCAGAACATATAATCGGAGAGATCAATATTCTTTGCAGTATTTAACTCCAAGCTCTCTTTTCTTTCTCATATCTGTCTAGGCATGGGCAACCTGACAGTATCTTAGCTCACGTGCAGTCTCTGACTGTGCCGCATTGTGCCTGGATCAGGCTTGTGTTTTCATACCATACCATATCATAGAAGCTTGAGAATAGCGGATAAATTAATATGATGAATATCAAATGAATATCAAACGTCAAAGAAAAATCAATGTCACGTGTTAGTGCGTAAGTTCATTCGCTTGATATCGATTTGATACATCAATATAATATGTATGCATTTGGGGTATGTATAAGCATTGGCTCTGATCCTTAACCGCGCAAGAAACGATGTTCACTCACAACTACTCAGGATACACTAAGCCAAGTTTTGCAAAAGCTGACCTCTATTGCGGCCTGTTTCAGTTCTTTTATGGAAATATTGGACGGGAGAGCTTCGAGCTGCTCCAGTGATCCAGTAGAATCATTTGCCTGGCGGCAATCTTCCAACACGTCCAACACAGCGTCTGCTCCGAAATCCTCGTCAAGCTCAACGTCTTCCTCGGTGAACGATTGGTGCGATTCCATGCTGGCAGTCATAATGGCAGTCGCGTTTGATTGGTCGGTGAAACCTGTGCGAACAAAGAGAGAAGTTGCGATTGATATGGCATGGTATGAAAGCACAAGTCGGGTCCAGACAAAGTGCCGCACAGTCAGAGACTGCACGTGGGCTAAGATACTGTCAGCTTGCCCAGGCCTAGACAGATATGAGGAAGAAAAAAAGAACAGGA
>JACCGJ010018714.1:0-35250 GCA_013407085.1 Atriophallophorus winterbourni | reverse complement strand
AGCTACGATTAATCTAAAGGCTCAACACGAAGAGGTGTGGGTACATTGAAAAGAGACGATGGCTCTGTTGTCATTGCAAGCGTAGAAAGGCTCCTATGTTTACCTTGCATTTTTAAACCGTGCAACGTCGAGGTGAAAACTCGAACATCTCCGCGCATCACATTAGGGTGCTCTCACTGTAGGTTCCCTCTGCATCGAACTTACATTCGATGAACACAACGTCGACAACAGGTCGGCATGGTCGGATAACATCCATCAACGAATGATCAGACTGCTATCTCTCAGATCAGCTGCGCTTATCACTGAACCTTTTATAACATCCTTCAGACAAGGCATCTTTCTTTTGGACTTGAAAACAGCGGTTTTATTGCCCATCCATAACGGAGGAGCTTCTTTGGCGATCCAAATTTACCGCCCTGTTAGCCTCACTAATGTTTTATGTAGGGTTCTATAAACTTTCATGCGCAACAAAATTTGTGGATACCTAACCGAACATTATCTATTGAATGTCACACAACACGGATTATTAAAATGTAGGTCATGTCTGTCTAACTTATTGTGTTTTCTATGCGATGTCGCTAAGAAAATGGATGTTGTAATAGCGGCAGAAATCTTCTATATTTACTTCAGTAATGCTTTTGATTTATTCAAACAAATGCTCTTGCTTCTCAAACTCTTAGTCATAAGAGTATTAGGAAACTTACTGCGCTAGATTCGCGCATTCAAAATTAAGCTTTCCTCTGTTGTCAGGTTAGATGATACATACTCTGCATGTGCGCATATAGCGAGTGAGGGTCCCCATTGGTTACTCTGGGGGATGTTGCTGTTCCTGATTTTCATTGATGATCTAGCTAACAAACTACGCTCATCCTGTTATATCTTTGCTGGCGAAACAATAATTTTCGGTAGGTCCGATAACTTTGATCTGATAAATGACAAAGAAGCTGAGACGAAATGGGTCGTTAAGTGCGAGCTTCACCCTATCCTGGTGAAGCGTCTCTTACTCTATGCACTAGTAGGTAACTAGACTGTCTCTACTTTATCAGCTGACACGCAGTTCTGTAGTCTTAAATCTAATAACGACTTGGAAACATAGTCCCCGCAAACTTAACCCTTCCAGGACGGATGTAACCTTTTGGTTACATGAAATTCGCAAGTCATTTAAAGCTAATTATAACTGAATTTTCAGAATTTGTTTTGCACGGTGACATAGAGAATTTGGTCAACTGCCGGGTGGTTTTCTTCTTTGTTCGCAATCATCATCGAATTTTCTACAGTGAAAGAGAAAATATGTGCTGGTGCGTGTTTCGAACGTATCCTCACAATTCGCAGTTTTGTTAGCCGAATTAAAATCGTGTGAAAGTCTCAGTTATTATAAATTTTGTTCCAGTATAAACTTAGTCATGCCTACAAAGACATTATGTAAAAAAAATTGGAATAAATGAGAAAATCTTCGAAATGCGTTGCGTTTAAATAGATGTAACCTTTATGTTACATCGGGCAGAAGTCACCAAAATCGTACACTGTTGACTTATGCCGGATGTATCCAATTGGTTACATTTTGTTATTTTTTCAATTATGTGAATATCACAAACTTTTTATATTATTTGTGATATTTCATCCCTGGGCAACTCGTTTCCGAAGAACAAATATCTTATTCCGGGTTAGAAAATATTCCAGGCATGAAAGGGTTAAATTGGACCGACCAATGTGCTGCTGCTGCTCATAGAGACAGGAGGGAAATAGTCGATTACGTTGAGATCTTAGATGCAAAAAAGCTAAGGTGCTGTTAATCCTCCACAAGAGAATGTTAGGACCGCATCTAGAATATTGTATTTAGGCTTGGAGGCCGTATTACAATAAGGAAATAGTGCGGCTAATAAAACTACAGAAACTAGTCGCTCGCGTGATCGAGGGATTGGCATGCACCAACTACGGAAATCGTCTCTTAGCTTTATGACTTTTCTCGCTCAGGAGGGATACATACAGAAACCTTAAAAGTTGTCAAAGATTGAGGTGTCTCATAATCGATGACATGTTTCGGTTCTGTCCTTTCTTTGGTACACCAGGGCAAAGTCTCAAGCAAAATAAACAGCACACCATGCTGGAATAAAGAACGCAGTTCTTTAACATCCTTGTAGTGAACGCGTGGAACTCACCACACGCGGAATTATTGTCGGCAGCTCTGGTAAATGTATTTATACATGGGCTGGACGATCGGTGGTAAGTGCTTTTTCGTAGCACTAGCATCATGGGTAAATCTCCCCATATTTAACAGCAAAAATGTTGTGATAATATTTTGAAAAATAAGAAAGCGTTCTTGTTTCTATTTTTCCCCTTTTGATGAAATTAAATGCTGTCAATATTCTTCTAATTAAAATAGACATGCAACATGCATTTACGCTCTCACCATACGGTGATGAGACCTCTCACATCTTACATTCTGAGGTACACACCATTGAGCTCCCTGCGAATCAATCCTGGTGGTGGCGGATATTTTCAAGCAAACCTCCAAAATAACTCGGAACTCGTTTTGACTTGGTCGTCTACCGCCTTGTGATAATGATATTGATAATGATCTGCATGGATTCTGGAAAGGAAGGTCCTGCCTAACAAATCCTCTAAGCTTTCTAGATGAAGTGACATTACGGCTCGGTGGAGGAAGAGTAGTCGAAGTATGCTATCTTGATTTTCAAAAGGCCCTCGACTCAGTGAACCATAGGTACCTTCTGCACAAAATAAGGATTTGTGGCGTCACAAGTGAACTACATCGATGGTTAGACCGCTTCTTAAGTAATCGCACTAACTATGTTAGAATTTCAGGGGTGTGCTCGAAGGAATCACTGATGCTCAGTGAAGTGCCTCAAGGCTCAGAGCTTCGTCCACTACTTTTTCTTATTTTTGTAAACGACCTGGCAGCCTGCTCAAGTTCACGTTACATTCTGAACCAACAGTAGGGATACGCTTATCTCTAGTTTAGAAAAAGTAATCGAGTGGACAAAAACATGGGACTTACCACTAAACTTGAGAAAAAACTGCGTTCTGACTACTGATTTAGCGACAACCCACCTAGAAGTCGGCGAAGGAACTATCAGAATAGCTTATGCCCAGAAAGTGAAGGATCTCTGTATTAATATATCAATAGATTTTAAGTGGGCTACTCGATGAGCCGAAGCTGCAAACAAGGCTTGCAGATGATTGTTCAGACAGCGCTCAGCGCTGTCATGCTGAAAACCTTCAACCTTCATTCCTTTATACAAAGTAGTCGTGCGGCCTCACTATTTATTACTGCGTTTAATCTTGGTACCGTTCTTAAAAAAGAGATATAGCATATCTCGAAAGGGTCCAGTGCCTTTCGGCTTGGATGGTTGGGGGTCAGACTGGTATAACCTATCAGGCGAGACGCAAGGACCTCAATCTGTCCTCACTAAGGAGACAGCGGCTAAGAGGTGACCTAATAGAAGCCTACGATATTTTACTGAAATTCTTAAACTTGTCCTTAAAGCGGCCATCAGGGGTAATTCTATGAAACTTATTAAGAGTAGGTCCAGGTTGCTGGCACGTAAGCACTTTTTCAGCAATTGCGTGGTCAATTTCTGGAATAAGCTCTAAGATTGTATAGTAAACCTTTAAAATGTGTTGAGATTTAAAAGGGAATTAGAAGCTAAATAGCCTACCATATTTCCGCACATTGTCTAATAAAAAGCGTAAAAACAACAGAAAACGTATTGTAACATTTTTTATCTCACATAAGTCTAGGCCTGAGCAACCTAACAGCACCTTAGCTTCACTTTGCCTCGAATAGGCTGGTGATTTCATAAATTATAAAATGTTCACGCATATTGTTGCATTGTTTTATGAATAGATGACCTCTCACCGAACTGGTGAAGAGAACGCCTACCTTACTTTCCAGATATCCGGAAACAAGAACGTGTGAAACGTACGAACTGTATACTCGATATCAAAGTGGCTGGTGCACAACCGCATACCGTTAAACGAAATCTGGTCGCGTGATTGGCTTTTAGCCACCTTCAGCCCTGTGCAACTTGAACTTGAACTTGAAATGATACTGACCCTCCGTTTCGTTTCCGTTATTATTGTTATGCAGTATTTGTGCGGATCAGATCGCGGATTTTATCACTAATTTTCTAAGCATATTGTTTCTGTCAACAGTCCGATTTCTGTAAAAATGGCTGAAACCATATTTAATTAACAGTGTTCATGTAGATTGAGGTGTGTTCGCAAAATAACGATAGCTCATTCAATTAATCGAACAAAATTGGTTTTAAAAAAGTTTCAAAATTGTACAGATAAGAAAGATGATAATCTGTTTTCGAAATGGTTGTTCTTACTATACTAAGTTTTAGTTTCTCGAAAGTACGTTCAACTTGATTGTATTTCCCCCGCTCCGATAAATATCATTACGAATTTTTGCTATTCCTTGAATTTGCAGTAAAATAGAATAACTATTTTACTATATTATTGATATTTTTCTGATTAATTACGCCAGTAATAAAATCACCTTGTATTTTTCTACTGAACTATCATTAATCACCTTTTACCGATAGATATGAATTCAAAAATACCTGCCTCAACGGAAAATGTGGCAAAATGGTGGCTAAGGGCATCGAGTGCACAGCTTGCAAGCGTTGGGCTCATCCTAGCTGCTCAGGCATACATAAATCTCACTACGGGATTTATGCAAAATACCGCTGGTTGCAGTGGTATTGTTCCGGCTGTCACGAGGCTGCCACTGACGCCGCTTGCCAAAAGCCAAGGAATAGCGTGACGTCGCGAAGCTCGTCAGATTTTGCAGCCGCCCAATCGTATGCATCTGTAGTGAGAGCGAATATAAGTTCTGAGACTACAGCAGGCAACGCTATAGCGCACAAATCTAGCCGGCTGCAATGTTCTTCCAAGAAAGCTACCTCTCCTAAGGTGGTGAATAGAGCCAGGACTTCAAGAAAGCGTGCTATCAAAAAGGCGGAAAAAGGGCATCCCCTGATAATGTAGACGTAGCTATCCAGTTACCTAGTCCTTCAAAGCAAGCTTCCTCTCCGAAGGTCGTAAACGTAGCCCAAACTCCGAAAAAACGTACCAAACAAGGTAAAGCCCATACTCAACGGAAGAAACATGGAAATGTTGCTGGCTCACCCGACCTGGATAAAATTATCCAGGAATTAAACGGTTTGCGTAAGCAAGTTGAGTCACTTAACGGCACTTCTTATTATTCTTCAAAATCTAGAACCCGAAATGTTCTAGTTTTTAATCGAGCGGAGCCTTTTATTAGGGAATCAAAAAGTCGAAGAGATTTTGATCGCAGATGTATTAGCGATCTTATCCGGATGGTAGGTCTGAAGCCTTCTACTCCCACGGTGCGAGTTCACCGTGTTGGGAGATGGAAGATGGATAACCGCCCTTGGCCAATACTGGTAGAATTCAAGTACCAGGCGGATCGGGATGCGTTATTGTCTAGGGCTGAATACATCGCCACAACAACTCTAGACAAGCTTCAGGTTAAGCCAGACAACCCTCCATCTCATATTAGACAAAACCCTTTCGCTCCACATAGGAGAAACCTCGCTTTAAGGACATCTGCTATCCGTAAGCCTGATGCAAACCGTAGCGCTAGTGAATCTGTTAAGATCTTACCGAAAAGCTCATCGCTACGAGTCTGGCTGTCCGGATTAGACGACGTTAACGCGCTTATCGAAAATGAAGATGGGAGCCAAGCAAATTTCTCTAGTTGTTGCTCTTCGATAGAGGCGGCCTCAATCTTCAGTCAACGGTCCGTAACATCCATGCAAGAGGTTGTTGAACCAAAAACTCCTGCTTTAAGTAGCACGCCAAAAAACGTGCACCTCCCTCGGGTGCTTCGACCGAGGGCCAATCAGGGTTAGTTTCAGAAGCACGCAAAACCAGCGCCCCAGTGCTGTATGCTAATGTGTGCAGCATAAAGAAAAAGTGGGATGACCTCTCTCTTCGTGTGGCTGAGTTGCACCTTCGGGTTAAAGCGCTTTCTGAGACATGGCTGTCCGCGCTTGACGATGTGCCAACAAACATCAGCGAGCAGTATCTCGTCATTAGATGCGATAGACCTGGCGACAGGAGAGGCGGTGGCGTTGCACTCCTCCTAGAGTATGGCTTGCACAATACAGGAACGGGTATATCCCTAACCAGTGGAAACGTCCAAGTTGTTACGAGTATCCTGACTTGCTACAAGTCAGCCCTCGCAATTGCTTGTGTCTACGTCACACCCAGTGCAGCCCAGCAGGAGATTACACAGCTGATTGAGACGCTCGACAGGTTGTTTCAATCAGCTCCCAGCGTACTCATCTTAGGTGATTTCAACCTCCCGGACATAAATTGGGCAGTCTCTGTAGGTTTAGTCACCAAGCAATCCGAAATGTTTATCGAATGGCTCCATGATCATGCGCTGCATCAGCATGTGAGTGATCCTACGAGGTTTCGTAATGGATGTACTCCATCCACTCTCGACCTAGTATTGTCGTCCCAGCCCGAAGCCGTTAGATTCTTAAAATACCTACCACCGCTCGGTAAAAGCGATCACGTAATGATAAGCTTCGAAGCGGTACTGCGGTTTCACAAACCTACTGCTCGCCCTAGACGAAATTTTAGGCTTGTAAACTGGGATTTTCTTCTACAGACTTCAAAATCTTTCTTTCAGTTCTCTAACGATTTTAATGTAAGTGAAAACTGGGATAGAATTTGTAAGTATCTTAAGGAGTTACAAGACAAGCACGCTCCGCTGCAAGTCGTTAAAAAGCATCATAGGCCGCCCTGGTGGACTCCTCGAGTTCGTCGGTCTACCCGAAAACGAGATCGTTTATGGCGGCAATATAAGCTATCTCTTACTTCTGGTTCTTGGGTCCGATACAAAACCGCTCGGAAATCTTGTGTTAAAATACAGCGTTTGCTCAAACAGGAGTTTGAGTTATCCTTAGCTAGGGATGCTAAATCCAATCCCAAAAGATTTTATAGCTACGCTCAATCGAAAGGAAAAACCAGGGAAAACATTGGAGATTTAAATCTGGAGGACAGAAAATTAGCCGATACCGACCTGTCTAAGGCGAGTGCCTTCTCTAGGTTCTTCAGTGGCGTTCAGAGACGTGATAATTCTTTAATTGCTCCATCTAGCTCGTTTAATCTATTACCTGGCGCTCCTGCACTAGATGAGTTGTCCTTCATGGAATCCGAGGTGTATGAAGCACTTATCCATGTTCGCGTCAACAAAGCGGAGGGACCAGACGGTATCCACTCGATTATGCTAAAGAATCTTGCCCCAGTGCTTACAGAACCCTTATGCAAGCTCTTCAATTCATGCTTGAACATGGGAGTGGTTCCTAGTGAATGGAAAGAAGCTATAATCGTGCCAGTACACAAGGGTGGTTGCAGCTCAACTGTTGGTAACTATAGACCTGTCAGCCTGACTAGCATCGCCTCGAAAGTGATGGAGAAACTGCTGCGTGACAAAATCTGTCAACATCTTTGTCGGCATTCTCTACTGAGTGTAACTCAGCATGGATTTCTTAAGGGTAGATCCTGCCTGACAAACCTTCTTAGTTTTCTCAATACTGCCACTAAAATGATGGATGAAGGGAAGCCTGTCGAAGCCCTCTAACTAGACTTCAGCAAGGCATTGATTCCGTAAACCACCGCCTTCTAGAGATTAAGCTAGCAGCAAAAGGCATTCGGGGTAGTCTACTTGCTTGGATAAAGGCCTTCCTAACAGGTAGGACATTCCGAGTTAGGGTAGGATCTACGCTGTCAAATGAAACCGACGTAATCAGTGGTGTACCCCAAGGTTCGGTACTTGGTCCTCTTCTATTCCTGATTTTCATCGATGACTTGTCCTCTGCATTGAAGTGCCCATGCTCCATTTTTGCGGATGATTTTATATTCATCGGATCAACGGACGAAGATACCTTGATGCACGACCTTGAACGGGTTATAAACTGGTCACATCAGTGGGACCTCCCACTTAACCTTGATAAGAGCCAACTCTTGTCAGCACTGGTTGATAAGATTTCAGTTCAGGTGTCGGGCAATTCTCTCACTGTAAGCGCCACACAGCGTGTTAAGGATTTAGTAGTACTAGTTAGGACGGACTTCAAATGGGAGGACCAATGCGCCGCTGCAGCTCAACGTGCTCGCAAAGTTCTCTTTCGGCTGAGATCCGTGTTATCCAGCAGAAGACCCGAGGTATTCCTGCCCCTTTACAAGGCATTAGTTAGGCCGCATTTAGAATATTGTGTTCAGGCGTGGTGCCCTTACTACAAGAAAGACATCGTTCGACTCGAAAGCGTACAGCGTCTCGCAACTCGCATGATTGAGGGTCAGCGAGGGAAACCTTACGCTGCACGCCTAAAGTCCCTAGATCTTTTTTCACTTACGCGCCGTCGTTTGAGAGGTGACTTAATTGAAACCTTTAAGATCTTGAAGGGGTTAAGTGGCGTTAGCATGACCGACTTCTTTGCCTTAAGTCCTGAGCTGGGCACCCGGGGCCATTCACTCGAACTTGCTAAGGAGCGATGTAGACTAGACTCCAGGAAAAACTTTTTCAGCCTCAGGGTGGTAAATTTCTGGAACCGGCTTCCAGAAAAACTTATATCCTGCAGTTCTGTCGCAAGTTTTAAGCAGGGTTTGGACCGCATCTGGGGTAAGCTTTTTCCTGAATTCTCCCCCTAATTTTTATGCAAGATTAGGTTGTTCACCATTTTTATCGTTGTTTGGTAAGTAAGTAAATGCTAAAGTTCTGTTTGTTTATTACACAACTCTTCTTTAGCTGACCTCTCACCGTACTGGTGGGGAGAAATGTATTCTTATCTTTCCTGCATCATTCATTACGTGGTGCTTCCTAAATACAACCCGGATAATCCCTTGGCATCGCGATCGTCGAGGATATCCAAACCACAATAAGAATAAACGCTTTGGCAGTGGTGGTTGCTTCTCTGCAGCTTTCCACCGAAATAAATTCTGGACGCTCGATTGGCTCGTTCGCCACTTACTGTCCTGTGCAACGCGGATGCCCCACGTCTACTCAGAATCACCCTTGACTCCCCGGAGAAGGTTGAAGAGGTCTTGCTCTCGGCCCACCTTCTCCAAAATACAAATTTGCCTGTTCGTATTTTTCCAGACGTTCCTTGGCCTCATAGGCACATGCAAAAGCAAGAAGGCTACGATTGGAAATCGACGAACGATAAATGCAGCATTTTTGTCCACGGAGTGCCTGAACTTAAAGATGATGACTTAGCTAAGAACACTCTACACGACTGTTCTCAGTGGCGCTACATTCAAGAACTCAGCAAAATTCACGGAACTTTGACGACTGCCATGAAACGCCTTCCCACGTCCTCCAGCTACAAGGGTAATGCCCCTCGTATTCTGAAAATTACCTTCCAATCCGAAGATATGGTTAATACTGCCTTGCGCTTGTGGTATGATAACAAACGCTTTGCACCTACAGAGGTCCATCTTCGCTCCGCGGTTGACAAACCAAGACCTCTTCCGCAACCATCAGTCATACCCAGCACAAATCAGTCTGCTGACGAACTTCACAAGACCGCTTCAAAAAACTCCCCGCAGCTGTTTTCAGTGTGATCGGCGAAATAACTGCACACCCTATAACCACACCGCATACTCTACAATCACGCAGCCTTTCATGCTGTTACACAAATGCTGCTGGTTTCCTGAAAAAACTCCCGGAACTCCGTTACCGCCATTCCCTGTGCTCATGGGACCTAATAGCCGTTACTGAGACGTGGTTATCAAGCGCAGTTCATGATGCGGAACTTACCCTCCCGATTATGTCTTTACTTCGACGGGATCGTGCAACAAGGGGAGGTGGTGTCCTGCTCTATTATCATGAATCACTTCGTTGCGAACCATTAAGCGACCCTGCGTTATGTGACTCTGATGTTCTATGGTGACAAATATCACTCAAATAAGACAGTCTTCTCCTGATTGCGGTTGTTTATAGACCACCCAGTAGCCATGCACAGCTTGATTCCTTCCTTATCTCTTCACTTCGGCACGCTCTAAACAAACGATTTTCCCACATCCTAATAATGGGAGACTTCAATTGTCCTAGATTTTGTGGAGACCTTGTTTCTCACCCGTTTGCCGCTGAACTGTCTGACTTACTGGCAGACTATCCATTGTACAACCACGTTCGTGAAGCAACTCGGTTTCGGGACATGAATGCACCATCCATTCTGGACTTCATCATCACAAATGAAGAGTTAATGATTGAGAATCTTTCCTTTACCCCTCCTCTCGGCCATAGTGACCATGTTGTTTTGACATTCACTTTCGTTACATTCATGGACTACTTTATTGAAACCCGCCCACAAACTCGTTGGATTACCGACATAGGATTGTTCCACGAACTTGTTGCTGCCAATTCATGGGACTTCTTAATGTCTGACAAGATCGATGTTGCTTGGACCACGTTTCTCACTCACTGGCACGCTTTGCTGCGCGCTGCCAGCCACGAGAAGCCTTTTCATCATAAGAAACCGGGCTCATTCCTTCGCAGCCGAACGAAAAAAGCCATAGCACAGCGAAACCTGGCATGGCGATGTTATCGGACAGGAAGAAACAAAAATGACTGGGAAAACTACAGGTCATTGCGAAACTATTGTACATACCTCAGTCGCCAAGACAAGACCCAATATGAATTGCATATATCCAACAAGTTTATGGAGAACCCAAAAAGCTTGTTCCACCTTGTGAACCAAAGACGCGTGGTCAAACTAGGAATTCCATCCCTAGTCAGCGCACACAGCCTCACATCGACCGCCTTGGAAGCTGCAACTGTGCTGTCGCAACAATACGCTCCTATTTTTAACCCTACATATCCCGCAAAACTTACCCACTTTTCTTTTCCCTCGCGCGACGTGCAAGAGATGCCGGAAATAAAGTTCACCCCTGAGGCAGTTCATCGGAAGATTCTGTGTCTGCGACAGTACTCCTCGTCAGGGCTTGACGGCATCCATCCCAAAATCCTGAAAGTAGCCGCAGCACATATATCTCCTTTACTGGCGACTTACTTTCAACGTTGTTTGGACTCGGCTACCATTCCACAAGCCTGGAAGGAAGGTGTTGTAAGCCCTATATTTAAAGGCGGCAGCCGGTCCGATCTTGCAAATTATCGTCCCATCGTGCTGTTATCAGTGATTTCTAAAGTCATGGAGAGCATTGTCTCTGACCGCATTGTCTCACATTTCGAAACGAATCGGATTTTAATCAAACAGCAACACAGTTTTCGGGCCAAACGTTCGTGCACCTCTAATTTGCTTCTCGCACGAGATGAATGGACGAAATCCGTCGACGAAGGCACTGGTGTCGATGCTATATTTTTGGATTTCTCCAAGGCATTCGACCGTGTGCATCACGACATCCTTCTCCTTAAACTCGCTTCTTACGGCGTTGGATCATCCCTGGTATCATGGATGAAATACTTCCTATACGATCGCTCTCTCTGTGTTCGTGTGCGCGACTGCTACTCAGCCCCCTTTCCAATCAAGTGTGGTTTGCCGCAAGGTTCGGTTCTTGGTCCAAGACTCTTCATTATCTGCATCAACGATATTTGACAAGACATTGAATCCCCGTTCCTCCTCTTTGCTCATGATGTCAAACTTTGGCGCTCTCTTAAATCGTCTGATGATTCCCGTGTCTTACAAGACGACTTAGATCGCCTACATTGTTGGTCCTCACGAAACTATCTTCCATTCAACGCATCCAAGTGCAGCGTTCTCTCCATCCGTCACTCAGCTTGTTTTACCTACCGTTTGGGGCAAACAACACTTCAACGCGTTCGGCAAGAAAAGGATCTTGGACTTATCATCCAGCAAGACCTTGGTTGCACAGAACAATGCGAACGCGCAGCAGCTGCAGCCAACCGCAACACCGGCCTACTTCGCCGCGCCCTCGGCAAGTTCGACCGGTTTCTCTTCCCGACTCTGCTGAACATTTACAT
Organism: Atriophallophorus winterbourni; assembly: GCA_013407085.1. Taxonomy (NCBI): domain Eukaryota; kingdom Metazoa; phylum Platyhelminthes; class Trematoda; order Plagiorchiida; family Microphallidae; genus Atriophallophorus; species Atriophallophorus winterbourni. The sequence continues at coordinate 23,249 of JACCGJ010018714.1, read as the reverse complement.
CCGGCCACACTTGGAATACGCAGTGCAGGCTTGGCGGCCGTGGCTATGCAAGGACATGTCACTCCTCAAAAACGCCCAACGGCGTGCGACAAAGCTCGTCCGCGGTATGCGCCACTTGCCATACGAGGAGAGATTACGCCGTTTAAACACATACTCCGTTACGTACTGTCTTCTCCGTGGAGACATGATACTTACATACCGGATACTGAGCGACCCCTCCCATCCATGCAGCTCCCTACTCGTCCCATCCATCAGCACAAATCTCCGAGGACATGAACTTAAATTGCTACATCAGCAAAGTCGACTTGAATGTCGCCGCAGGTTTTTCTCGGTGCGAGTCTGCAGTCCATGGAATGCTCTTCCAGGCAAGCTTTTTGAATCCGCTTCTTTCAGTTCTTTCAAAGGTTTCCTCGATTCCCACCTCCATGAAATCTCCCACTCCCAAGACACTAATACCCCCTCGTGGCAACGGTAAGTTCTCTTTCTGTGCCATTTGCATTTTCGTCACTACCCCTCTAACACTTCTCCAGTTTCATTGCTCTTCCAGATCCCAGTATCGGAAGTCCAAGCGCACGCAGTCTCAGCTGACCCTGTTCCGGAAGATGTGGTGGGTAGCGGTGTCCCGGGTTGACGCCCTATCTGTCCAAATGCCACAAAAATCCACTGATGGTGCAGGTTAACGCGAATGTGGCCCGCTATAAGGCCTTGGAAACTCGAACATTTTACTATTCTTTTCTTTTCGATCCACCGCACAATCCACCCTGCGGTTTTGTACAAGCTCCCCGCTTTTTAAACCGTAATAAACTATTGATCTATTGATCTATTGATCCCTTGGCGGCGCGATCGTCGAGGATATCCAAATCACAATAAGAAAAAACGCTTTGGCAGTGGTGGTTGCTTCTCTGCAGCTTTCCACCGAAAGAAATTCTGGACGCTCAATTGGCTCGTTGGCCACATACTGTCCTGTGCAAACTGAACTGAACTGAACTGAAATAAATAAATTATAAAATGACCTTATCAAGCGGAATTTTTGAACATTTTGCTTGTAACGAAGCGTCATTTCTTATGTATCTTTTGTATTTTGCGCCAACATTATCGTTTGCTTTCATATCGCACAACACGTAGAAAAGGATGTCAAACTCTTTCTACGTTCCTATTGTGAATAAGAATGATAATGTTGGTTATTCTATTTTATATTATATTAATTCTCAATCCCTTTGTTTTGTCGGACTCTAACCCGCGCTCGTGGAGTTCGTTTCCCCTTTGGCCGCCGCTAGCTGCTGCTACGCGGCCATCGTCTTCCAGCCAACCGGCTGCGCATCACACAAGGACCTGTGAACAATCATCCAGCGACCCAGCTGCGCATCAACCACAGGACTTGTCTACGACAATCTATTGTACCGCGTGCCTCATCCCATACACCTTTTTATTCCACCTTTCGGAGTTCTCGCTTGGCGTGTGCTATCATTGTGCTTGGGGTAAACTGCAACGTTACCTCAATCGCTACATTTGGTGACGAGGGTGGTCGTTCCTCTACGTGCCGTCTGAAGATGTTTTCATTATCAAGATATGGCGCTGGATTCAACATTCCCACCTCTCGATTTTTTATTTTGTTTTTCTCCGACGCTTTCTGCACATTTTCCAATTCCCCACATCTCTTGCACTGAGGACAGTGCAAAAACTGAAGGGGGGGCGGTGTAACGAAGCGTCATTTCTTATGTATCTTTTGTATTTTGCGCCAACATTATCGTTTGCTTTCATATCGCACAACACGTAGAAAAGGATGTCGAACTCTTTCTACGTTCATATTGTGAATAAGAATGATAATGTTGGTTATTCTATTTTATATTATATTAATTCTCAATCCCTTTGTTTTGTCGGACTCTAACCCGCGCTCATCGGAGTTCGTTTCCCCTTTGGCCGCCGCTAGCTGCTGCTACGCGGCCATCGTCTTCCAGCCAACCGGCTGCGCATCACACAAGGACCTGTGAACAATCATCCAGCGACCCAGCTGCGCATCAACCACAGGACTTGTCTACGACAATCTATTGTACAGCGTGCCTCATCCCATACACCTTTTTATTCCACCTTTCGGAGTTCTCGCTTGGCGTGTGCTATCATTGTGCTTGGGGTAAACTGCAACGTTACCTCAATCGCTACATGCTGATTAATAAAGGATGGTAAATTTACAAGGGTAAGAAGGTTAACTTTTTTTTTCGCAATGTCACACAGTAATAAAGTTCCATCTAGATTGCATCGAAATAATCAAATGAAGGGGATGCGATTAATTCTGGAGCAGGGGTTGAAAGAAAAGAAAATAACGGAAAAAAAATTATGGAGGAAATAGTGCGTTTGAAGATATAAATGTCACAGTAAAAATAAATTTTCGAAATAAAGAAAGTTCCTTCATATATATATAAATTGACTTCTTCGGAATGTTGGTGGGTGTGATTGAAGAAAAGCACATAAAAATCCGAAGTTAAATTGAAAAAATTAGAAAATGGAGGGGATAAGGGGAGATTGTGGTTTAAAATTGCATGAGGTTTGGGCCGGTTGTACGATCCAGGAAAGTCGAAGAATTGTCTAATAAGGGAAACCAAAACTGTTTGCCAGTATGGATTTCAGTTCATGTAGAAGAATCAGTCTTACGCGGAAGAAGCAAGGACCAGTATCGGAGTTGGTTTCGGAGTCGGAGGTACTGGAACACAATTAAAAGTATTCTCTTCACCATCATGGTGAGAGGTTATCATTGTAAAATAGTACATTTATTATAAACGATAAAAAAGATCACAAAAAACAATATTTTTGGCATTTTTAGCGTTTTTTTTTCTTTTTTTTGTTTTTTATAATAAATACGTTATGGCAAAGCATGTTTTTATGCATAAGTGGGTTTAATGTAAGCAGATTACGGTTGAGGATATGGTAATATGGTAAAAATGATCATAAGACGCACGGTTACGATGAAAGTTTGTAACAACATATCTAAGGTCCGGCAACCTGACACTTGAATGGCCAGTTATCCAGAGAATACTATAAGACCTCATGATATACTAATATGGTGAGAGGTTATCATTGTAAAATAGTACATTCATTATAAACGATAAAAAAGATCACAAAAAAACAATATTTTTGGCATTTTTAGCGTTTTTTTTTATAATAAATACGTTATGGCAAAGCATGTTTTTATGCATAAATGGGTTTAATGTAAGCAGATTACGGTTGAGGATATGGTAATATGGTAAAAATGATCATAAGACGCACGGTTACGATGAAGGTTTGTAACAACATATCTAAGGTCCGGCAACCTGACACTTGAATGGCCAGTTATCCAGAGAATACTATAGGACCTCATGATATACTAATATGTGGAGAAAGATGTGGAATTAGAAACCTGGGATCCCATGAGAGTATAGAATATCTAGAGAAGAGTTTATCTTAAGGATTTGGGATAGTGAGTGAACAGTAAGGGTTTCTACAAGAGTTTTAAATTTCCCTGTAGATGTGCACATACGGAAATGAAGAGGAAGGGAATTCCAAAGTTGCGCATATCTAACTAAGAAGAAGTTACGTCTAACTTTAGTGCGAGACATAGGATATTCAACAGCCTTGTTCGATTGCGCAGATCATATCGGATATAATCGTGAAAGCGCATGCCAGACTGGAGCTTAATTCGTTGCTGGGTAATGATTCGAAAGAAAAGAAGCAGATTCAGACGAATTCTGCGTAGCCATAGTGGTTCGACATTCAGCAAATTACACCTTTCAAGATAAGGCAAGGGGTTTGAATAGCCCAAAGTTATTTTGCTGAATGTACGTTGAAGTCTCTCTAAGAGAAAACAATCACGCCTACCCATGTGAGAATAGATGATATTACAATAATCGAGAATTGGTAGGACCTTCATCTTATACAATGCTATTTTACTCTCGCGTAAGAGGAATTTATGGTTAATTAGGCTAAAGTTTTGTCTCGCTCTCGCAATGAGGTGTCTAGCTTGTTCATTAAAATTGAGAGAAGAGGATATCTAAATCCAAGGTCCCTAATTTCTGCAGAAGGTGTGATGGTTGAGCCATTTATCGTGAGTGTGTTAGAAGGGATTGAACAACGTAATCCCATATATTGTGTCTTAGAAGCAGAAAATTCTAATCCCCATTGTGAGCCCCAGCTAGATAGAGAGGCAAGATCACGGTTAAGGGATATCAGAGCCTGTGACACTTCACCAGGAGGAGATGTTATGACGACTTTTATGTCATCCGCGAAGATAAATAGCTTAGAGTGATCTACAACATTTTGTAGATCATTAACATAGATAAGAAAAAGAAGTGGACCTAGAACGCTGCCTTGAATTACGCCACTTGGAATCGGCTGATTAGTTGAGGTAACACCATTAACGTGAACCGAAAAGGTGCGGTCAGATAGAAAAGAACGGAACCAGCTCAATAAAGGCCCATGGATACCTAAACATGATAACTTCAAAAGGAGTAGCGTATGAGGAACCCGATCGAAAGCTTTGCTTATGTCCAAGAATACAACAATCACTGCTAGTCCTTGTTCAAGGGAAGCCGTTATGAGATCTAAGTATTCTAACTGGCAGGTTACACAAGACTTTTGGCTAAGGAATCCATGTTGGACTGGAGAGAACGCATCTGGACCAAGGTAGCCCAACAAAGAATTTTTGACTAACCTTTCAAATAACCTAGACAGAATAGGAGTATGATTAATAGGGCGATAATTCGTAACGAGTTTCGAATTACCAGATTTTAAACGTGGGATAATAACAGAGTGTTTCCAATGAGTTGGAAAAATTCCACATTTGAGAGAAATATTGAAAAGATTTAATAAGAGTAAAGGAAAGTCTTCATTATCGTTGTGTAAGATGGCTGAAATAAAACCTACATCATCAGGCTTATAAGAGATTTTACTTCGACTAGAAATGTCTTTTACTTCTTGTACAGAAAAAGTAAAGAAATCAATAGTATTTAAGGGAGTGCTATTGTTTGCTGGTGGATGGTAAGGGTTGTTATTGAACGGGCTGCTGAAGAATAAAGAGAAAGCCTGACTTATTGTGACCGCATCAGAAGTGACTATTTCTTTATCATCTTCGTGGTATATTATGGAGGGAATATCATGTGTTGACCGGATACACCTGGTCTTCGAAAGGTAATTTAATGATTTCGTCATTGAGTCACTGCTTAAAGCCTTTCTTTCTTGGCGTTTTAGAAGACGAATCTTAACATTTGAAAGAGAGTTACAGAGTTCGTGTCTGCGCATAACCGAAAATAAATCTAACTTATGGTTCACAGAAGCAGAAAGTCGAGCTATCTTTTTCTCCAGAAGGTTTATTGGGTCCCGCTTACGCTTCCTAATATGAGAGGAAGACGAACTTCGAAGACATGCTGAGATGTTATCATGAAAAATCGAGGAGATGCGCTTGAAGTTTGAGGAAAGAAAGAATTCTGTCCAGTCGTAGGTTCTAAGAATATTCGAAAACTTCGTCCAATTGATATAAACTTTCTCATCTTTGCGTATATGTGCTGGTTTTTGCGAAAGACGCAAAACGCAAGTTATCATATTATGGTCGCAACCGGGTAGTGGAGCTAAGACTTCAACGTTGGTGGGATCAGTGCCTAAGTAAAAATCAAATCTAAAACGCTGGACAGCCTCGTAGGCTTCTTCACAGATTGTGTGAAACCTAAAAGATGAATCGTTTTGGAGAAGGATGAAAATTTATTTGAAGAATACGGGGAATTCCAGCAGGCGTATGGCATGTTGAAGTCTCCAGCAATAATCTTATTATTGAAGGGGGCAATGGACGCCTCAGTAAAAACATTTATAAGCTTATCAACAGTGAGGGTGGATGGAGATGGCGGGTTGTAAATGCATCCTATGAGAGCATCAAGAGAAGGTAAGGAGATCCAAATTGAGTCGTCTAGATCATCTAATATACGAGAGCTATGTATTTCTGCTTGGAAATCTGTACTAACATAAATGAGAATACCACCACCACGAGTGTGGTTGCGGTCCCTACGAAACATAAAATAGTTGGCTAGTTCAAGTGAAACGTTGGGAACGTCATTAGTTGTCCACGTTTCTGTTATAAGAACTATTTCGTGTGGGTTTGAGAGCAAGAAATGTTGAAGGGCAGGGAGCTTAGAAATAATTGACCGAGCATTAAGTAACAGAAGGCGAATTTTAGGATATTTAACATGCGTAATAGAAAACGATTTACACGAGTTGTTTGAAATTGTCGGGGCTAATATGGGTAAGGGTTGTGGTAAAGGAAAGGAAAATTTTCTATTGAGCCATACATGTTTTGAAATGGGTTTGTGTAAGCACTAAACGGATTCCCATTCATGAGGGGGCGCTGATCTAGAAGACGTGGAGCGTATTGAAGTGGAGAAGTGTAGGGTCTTGAAGGAGGATAGTAATAGGGCTGCTTGGGATAAAAGGGACTTTGCGGGAGGATAAGTGGATTAAGTGGGCCAGGTATAATCGGGAACCGTCTATGTACGGGGTGATAATTACATAAGCCATTAGATGGATTATTTCCATCAAAATTACGCCCGACCGTACGGTTCCTAATGATGCGCGGTCCACCACTTAGTAAGGGTGAATTTGATTTGAAGACAGGGAGCACGACTTTTTTGTGGCTTTAATTATAGGTCGAACTGAGGGATGCAAACCTGCGGTGACGGTTTCATTAGTAAGGACATAGCTATTAGGGCCAGGTGTTAACATTGCGTCATCAATGTTCAACTTAGATTTAGATGTTGAAATGGTGGTACTTGAGACAGGAGTAACATCAGAAGTTTGAGTTTGAGTTGCGGGTGCAGTAGCTGATGCGGAATTATCAACAACATCCAAGTCTATGAGGTAATCGATATCAGTTGAGCGTTTTACAACTTTAGAAACCTTGCGGAGGCACTTTCGTTGTAAAGGTGTGTTGTCAGGCTTGATCAACACATTAGAAAATTGAGGTAAAAGTTTTGATACTAGTTGGTAATTGATCATGTGCGACGCATAATTTTCGTCGGCAAATTTTATTAAAATCGGTGCATTACTACGATTGGGAGGTTTTCTGAGTCTAGTAAAAGATGCTGAGTCTATGGGGAAACCATATCGCGACAGAAGTATCTTTTTAAGATCGACTAAAGAATATCTGTCAGCCACGTTAAAAAGAATAAGATTTTTGGCACGGCTTCGACGCTGCTCAATTTCTGAGGTTAGCGACTTTATAAATCGACCCGTGCGTTGAAGTAAATCAGAGTCTAATACACAACTAGGGTCAAATAGAATGGTAAGAGGCTCTAAGATATTGCAAATTTTCGAAACCGTGGACAGCTTAGCCGTCACGGAATCGATCTTGTTTTTTAGGTTCTGTACCGTGGACCATAAAAGACATGCAGTGATGATTTTTACTGTAGAAAGTATACTAAGGTGATATAAACCATGTAAATGGTCGAAAACGTCCGCCGATATGATTGAGGAACAAAGAGTCACCGATTATCGGTGGAAATCTCACAATAAATATATTCATTACAATTAGGCAATTGAAAACGGAGAATCTTGAGGGATGGGATATAATTGATAGCGTCAAATTCAGGGTCGGTCTCCTGAAAACGGTCGATTTCGAAAAGATCGACAGCATAGCTTGAGAGTTCGTGAATGTCGCCAGAGGTAATGCATGAGCTACCACGTTGCTGCAGCCATCGATATGACGGATATCCGTGGTAAACTGAGAAATAAAATCAATGTGACGCAACTCTCGCGGGAAAACCGATCTGATAGTGTTCGTAGAGTACAAATCACCGGTTTATTGCCGGTATAAATCGTGAACGTTGGACCCTATTGGAAAGTGTTGAACAGCAAAATAAATGGCTAAACGTTTTGGGACTAATGTGCTGTAACGAGGTTGGGTTGATTGAAGCTTGTTGGAAAAGAATGACAGTGGTACACCATAATCTCCCACTATCGGTTGATGAACAGCGCCCATAACCATCAGTGACGCATTGGTAGTTAATATAAGACGCGTCGAGGGGTTTGGTTTGAAATGTCTCAAGGTTGTAGCCAGATCGACCGTTTCTTGAGAGCTTCAGTGCTCAGAATTAGTGTATTTGCATTGCGTTTCAAAATAGGTGTAAGCGGTTGGAGGTTTGGGCGCAATGAGGGATACAATGGCAGTAGTAGTTCACCATACCCAAAACGGCGCAGAATGTTGATAGACTGTGGTAGGCGTAGTCGGCAATGACTTAGTCTTTGGTACGGACGGGTTGAATACCATGAACATCGATCGTGTGATCATGAAAATCGACCGAACTTCAACTAAAAACGCACTTTTCAAAATTGGCCGTCATATCATATTCAACTAAACGCTCGAAAACGTTATTAATATGTTGCACGTCCTTGTTGTTGGATGAGCTCACGATAAAAACATTATCAATATAAACATAGAAAAAATGAAGGCCTATTAAAACCTCATTTGTGAAGCGTTGGGAAGCTTGCTGCGCTGTGTTGACCAAATAGAATGTGTAAGAATTCGAATAAGCCAAAATGAGCAATATCTGCGGTTTTGCAATAACTTCCGGGACTACTAGGATTTGATGATATGCTCTAACCAGATCAAGCTTGAATAACAAATATTTTCAGCGGAGGTTTAACACAAAAGCATGAATATTGAGAATGGGTTAGCGATCTAGAACAGTAATATTATTTAGAGCGCAGTAATCAGCACAGTCTACTATCACCGTTCTTTTTACCAAACTTATCTAGAGGAGAAGTTCCCGAGCTGCTAGATGGACGTATGATTCCCATGTTAATCATATGTTGAAACTCGTTTTCAGCCGCTTTTAATGTCCCAGGAGTTAGACGCCGGGCACGTGCAAGAAACGGAGGACTTTCGTGAGAACGGGGAGGAAGATATTATGTTTAGGTTTGTCACTACTGGACAAATAACGTGTGATGGAAGGGAACTTTCTTGTTTTCGGGCACAAACACACACAGTCCAAGTGTTTTGACGGTGGCTACATTCCCGTGGACATTAAGTGACGTGGTATCGTCATAACAGTTTCTGTCGCACATCAACCATTAGGCCAAATTTTCTGAGAAATTTGATACCAATAATCGGCTATGGGACGTCCGGAATCAAAAAGACAAATGAGAATTGCCTACACAAAGTGAGATTTTATGTCAGACACGTCTCTTCTTATGTTGTGGTTTTTGTGTTGTTAGTCCCCGACAATGTAATGTCGGTGGGTGTCAAGTTGCTTGTGCCTGAGATTGGGAAATAACGCTCAAATATGCACCCGTGTCGACGAAAAAAATCAACCTGATGAATGAGTCGTACACAAAAAGCACGCGACTGAGGATGCGGTCATCATCGACTGTCGCCGTTACTGGCTGGTATGGCAGTTTTCCTCAGGCACGGTTCGAAAAGCATTGAATATTGGCATCCAGGTCGACACGTCTTTGCACGATAGCCAAATTGATAGTGGAAATAGCAGAACGGATTTTGGTTAAGCGAAATCTGATGACGTCGAGGGCTATGACCGGAACTTCTAAGGCGGCCAACGTTAATCGCACTTCTAGTCTGGATAACCTTTTAATGATAGCGTTTATTGGTGAACATTTGGTGGAGGAGGTACTCTCTGTAAAGGCGCTAACGAATCCTAGTGCCATGAACTCGTGAATTTTATTGGCGGTTTCAGCTGGAGTATCGAGTTTTAGGAAATCAATAGATGCAGCGAGAATAGTCTTAGTGTTTACTGGTAAAAACAAGAACCGAAGGCGGCGTAAAATACAATCGTCCTTATTGGTCGCATTTACCGTAAACACGGTGACGTGGTACGATCGCCTATCTCAACGCAAAATAAAAGCTTTTGTAAGCGGATGTGCGCTGAAGGAATAGGGCATGGTATTCATAACGTCGATAACTTCGGTGGCAATTGAGGTGAACAAACCAAACACGAGGATTGGATATATCGAATGATGGGGCATGTCATGCTAATGGTGTGATCAGCTTAAAAATCGTTTGAAGTCATTGTAAATTTAAGGGAGTTCCGAGCAAACAAATATATAGGTGTACGAATGATCGGGCTCACCAAGCATGTAACGAAAATATACTCAAAATAAGAACGGAGAAATTACAGAAAATAGCTGTAGCTCACGAAGTGTTCAATGAATACAAATCTGTTACAATATTCTTCTTTTGCTCGAGAAATATTCTTGAAATAAAATGAATTCCAACGAATGCCGAAATGGATCCCGACATTTTTAGTGGCTGCAGAATGGAAACGCTGACTCCAATCAACCGAATTCACAAACACGTGAATCAGCAGCGTGAGTCGAGTTCAAAATTGTGTGCATATGGTATACAAGCATTAAAACAAAATGTGATGTATTAACAATGAAAAATATAGTCAAAATAAATTGAAAATAAATTATGTACAAACGCTATAGATGCATGTAATCGCAAGCCCGGTTCATGTCAAACGCCGCAAAATTGGATTGAGATTAGCAGACAAAGCTGACTCCAAATAGGTGACATATGGTGCCTTAGCTGTAGAACGGACCATAGCAAAGAACTCTAATCTTAAATTTACCTGGTTAGAGAACTCTAACGGTATTTATCCATTTCTACCAGAAACACATAAATATCATGTTTTAACTTTTGGAGGATTATTGTCTACTTGATCTCTCTGTCATGGTGGTGAGAAATTTTTTATGAAAGTCGGACTAGAGAACTCTGGACATTTCGTCTGTTCGGGCACACGCAGAAGTTAACGGAATCTTGACGCGATTCAAGTATGGTCACCTTATTTGGAAAAAGTTATTGCCAAGCTGGAAGTTGTTCAACGTTTAGCTACTCGTATTATTGTAGGGCAATCGGTTAAGTCGTATGAGGAACGATTGCTGAATCTAGAGCTCTTCTTACTAAAGAGAAGGAGGCTACGTGTGGACCCGATTGAAACCTTCAAAATCATGTCAGGTTTCAGTATTATTCATACCAGTGAATTGTACACTCTGGCGCCAAGTGTGGGTACTCGAGGCCACCCATTAAAACTGGCCAAGCGACATGTCAGGTCCAATGTTAGTAAGTTCTTCTTTAGTGGAAGGGTAGTAAATTACTGGAATCGACTTCCTAAAGAAGTTGTTTGTTCTACTTCGGTAGGGGGTTTCAAGAATGGACTTGACTCTGTGTAGCCTTCATTATTTCCTGAATTTTATCTGTAAGGGAATAGTTGGTATGATCCTCATGTTGTCTTTGGAACGCACTAATGTTTCTCCTCATCTATTGGTGAGGGGAGTTTTTTCTGTTGCATTCCAGATTACTCTCATACCAGAAGATATTTGTGAAGATATTGTTTGAACTGGTGGACGCTCTTCTGTGGCATACCACCGAAAGAAATCTGGACGCTCGATTGGCTCGTTAGCCACATACAGTCCTGTGCAAACTGAACTGAACTGAACTGTGTACAAAATTGTCGATCACTGGTATAAGAAGTTATCTCGCATTAATCTTCGCCAAACTCTTGATGTCATTCTGTAGGACATTTAACAAGTTAGAAAAGTAACTGAATATTGCCACGTTTGATGAGTTTGTGGTTTTCATAAAATGTAAACCAGTTTCGGTTTTCATCTTTTTCTTCTTCTTCTTCTGAATCGAAAGCAGAAGGCATAAAATCCCGTTTGAGCTTCATCACAGTAATAGACATGGGTGACTTCTGCTGACAAGGCAAACCCTGAGAATAGAGGAACACCACTATATCACTCCGAGGATCAAGTCCATCCGTCTCAACAAATGCTGATCCAACGCGCTCTTGAATAGCTGTTCAGATGGTAGAGACAGGAGCCCTTTCGGTAGAGAGTTCCAAGTGTTCACCACCCGCGTGGATAGCGTGCTCGCATTACTCAGCTTCAGCCTTCTAGGCTTCTGCAACTTAGAGTCATGTCCACGAGTCCTCGACTCACCTACTAATCGAAGTACTGGAGGAACTCGTCTCCATATTGACCGAGAAGAATACGGCGTGTCAGGAGCAGGTCATATCTTTCCCTTCGAAGCTCTAGGGGGTAGAGTTTCAGCAAGCTCCTCCTATCCTCGTACGCGAGTTGGCGCATTCCACAAACCATCTTAGTGCCCCTCCTTTGTACCCTCTCCAAGGAGTCGCATTCGCCTTTGGACTGAGGAAATGCAACAGGTAGCCCATATTCCAACAGAGGACGAATGTACACAGAGAAAAGTGTCTGGAACATTTGCGGGGTAATGGACGCAAAGGAACGCCGAATCGCCCAGAGCATCCTGGTAGCGCTGCCTATTCTCCGACAAGTGTCAGCCTTCGACTTCAAGGAATCCATAACCAGAATCCCTAAGTCTTTTTCGACCGTCACCGCTCTAATAGGCTTACCTCCAATAAAGTATTCACCACCAGTGTCATCGGAGTTTATGCGCATGACCACTGTCTTGTCCTCATTGATAGGCAGTGACCAGCGATGTGTCCAACTGACTAAGTCATCAACTGCTTGTTGCAGTTGCTTGTGGCCATCGCAGGAACTGACAGAGGCCCACAGTTTCAGATCATCCGCGAATAAAAGACAATCGATCGCTACCGCGTCCGGAATATCATTCACGAAAACTTTGAATAACAATGGGCCAAGGACAGATCCCTGCGGCACTCCGGAGCCTGCTATCATCTTTGAAGACAAAACTCCATTCACCTCGACACGGTTTGACCGCTCTGAGATGAATGCCCGGATCCATTTAAGTAGACAACCCTGAATACCCAAACCCTCCAGCTTGACGAGCAATCGGCGGTGGGGCACACGGTCAAACGCCTTACTAAAGTCGATAAAAATGTCATTGACCTCTTGACCAGAATCAGTCAAAGCACACCAACTTTCTCGCGCTAGGAGCAGATTAATTACGCATGAGCGATTTTTGGTGAATCCACGTTGTTGTGGACACCAACGCTTACACTCCAAAAGAAAGTGCTCTAATTTCCTTTTGATCAGCTTCTCTAAAATTTTACCGATCACAGAAGTCAATGTGACCGGCCTGTAATTAGCAGGATTACTGGGGTCCCCACTCTTAAACATAGGTTTAATAATACCCTGTTTCCATTCTTGTGGCAAGACCCCTAATGTTACAGATTTTGTAAACAACCTGGCCAGCGGAACGCACAACACTTCCGATAGTGCTCGTAAAACCAACGGATGAATACCGTCTGGTCCTGGCGCGGATTGTGTGTCTAACTGTTCCAACAGGTGTCTAACAGTCTCTACATCTACATCAAGATCAGACAGCACCTCACTGTTATTAGAGACAGAAGGAGGATCACTGTCTTCCAGACAGTACACGGAGGCATACTGCTTAGCCATGGCTTCAGCTTTCAAACCATCCTCAGTAATGTCTACCCCATTAGTATCTATCAAATTAGGAATATATGGCGACGCCTTTGTGCGGCGTCGAATGTATGCGAATAGCCGTTTTGGTGCACAAGTAGACTCGTCAACCAAACGCTGCTCGTACAACATACGTTTCCTGCGCTTTAATGCCGTACAAAGGTTTCTAGCTTGCCGATAGTTGTCATAGTCAGTGGCGTTTTTCCGACTTACGAATATCGACCAGAGCTTTTGACGTTGCCGCAAAAGTTTCCTTATCTCCTTATCAAACCAAGGTGGACCTTTCGCCTTACGACGACGTGTGGACAACGGAACAGCCACCTCAATAACTGTCAAAATGTTATTACGGATCACCAGCCAACAATCTTCAACATCAGCTGCTTGATCGAAAGACCAATCGAGAGATGAAGCAACATCCCGTAACCTACCCGCGTCCTGCCTTCCAAAAATTCCTTCTGGGAATTGGATCTGGTACCCAGCCAGTGTTGCGTTTCCACATAAAACTTAAGGTGGCATGGTCACTGCAGCCTAATGGAGCTTCAGTCCGAAGCTGAGTAATATCGGACTGCGTGGGAGTGAATACCAAGTCCAAAATGGACTCACACCCAGTAGGGCCTACTCTGGTCGGATGGGAAACGTGCTGCACGAGGCCCACATCAACCACAGCGTCCAATAAGTCCCGCTCGAATGACCCAGAACCTTCATCTAGCGAAGTCCAATCAATACTAGGAGCTTTGAAATCCCCCATAATCAAGCAGTTTGAGGATCTACCATACTGACATATCTGTGATATCACAGTATCTGCCTGAGTATTGGGAGAACGATAAACGATACCTATCGTGGCAAATGAAGCTGCAGTCCTTATACGGCACCATATACTCTCAGCCATACCGGCAGAATGCTGGAAGCGAGCCAACACTGCGACGGAAATATGTTGTTGGAAATATAAGGCAACCCCACCACCGATTTTAGCGTCTGTTCGATCCGAGCGAAAGAGTCTATATCCAAGTAGGGCCAGCTCGGGATCATCCTGCTCAGGTGAGAGCCAGGTTTCCGTCACCGCAATGATCGCTGGAAGGTCCCATCTAATCCCATCAAAGAGTTCATCCAGTTTGTTTCTCAAGCTCCTCGCATTAAAATATATCACTTTTAAAAATCCAGATCCCTCCGAATGCATATCGTCAGAGGTTGCCAGCGAACTTTTGGCCTCATCCTCACAACCCGAAAATCCACAATGCGCAAGTTAGTTTCACCTGCGGCTCGCGCTCGCTAATTTCCTGAGTAGCTTTTCGCATCTTCACACGATCTTCCGGAGAAAGATCACGCAGAAGTCGAAGTTCACTACCCTTTAACCTGTAACCCCTCTTTAGCAGTAAGGTCACTTGCTCAACAGAGTCTAACACAATCTTTAACGGTCTTGGACGATCTCCTGGCGCTGGCCTGCGGCCTAGACGAAACGCTGTGCGTACCGTTACACCCTTTTCACCTTCGTCGAAAAGGGGGGCAAGAGCAGAATTTAAGAACTCGCGTTCCTGTTTAACCCTGTCTATCGCCAAAGCACCTGTTTGCTCCGGTGCATTGTGAAGAATGACGCAGGATTGTCTACTCTCAACAGTCGTAAAGCTCTGGTGTTTCTTCTTTATAGTTTTATCTAGCTTTGATGGTTCCTGGACCTCTTTGGCCTCAAGAACGTTCGTTTCACTGGCAAAACTAATTCCGTCTTTGGAACCGAGTAAAGACGAGGAAGCCACTTCCGCAAAGGTGCGTACATCTTCAGATTGCACGCAGACTTGTTGTACACAAGATGTGTGGCGGTTATCCTTCTTCGAGGGTGAGCCACTATTTACAATACTCCCATCAATACCTTCAGAGGACTTAGCAGAAGCCGTGTCAACTTGAAGCTGAGTACTTGCGAGCTTGAAACCAGTCGGTGGAAGGCATATCTTACATATCGTGCGAATGATATCGCATGAATTCTTCTGAAGCCAACGATACATCTCCGGCTTCATTGAACCACATCGAATATGTATCCACATTAGACAAATTTCACATTGAACAGCTTTAGCGTTATTGGCAACCTGTTTCGAACAAACCAGACAAGAATCCCCAGAGTGAGCAGCGGAGCCCCCATTCTCTTGAGGCTTCCTTGCAGTCGGTGCTGCATGATCTCCTTTTGCAGATTTACGAGTCGTAACCATGTTCAAATCCGTTGAAAATAGAATAAAAGTTCTTGTAATAATCTTGAAATAGATCCGATATCCACAACAATATCAAAATATCGTAAGGAGCAAACGTCCACGTTGACCTTCAAAATTCAAAGAAAGTCAACTTGGAATTTTGCTTCTTACGAATACTTTAATATTGTATTTATTTGATTATTAGCGAATTTCAACATGGTTATGACGAGAAAATCTGCAAAGGTAGATAATACAGCACCTACTGCAATAAAAATCCAAAGGAATCGATACCCCGCTGTTCACTCTGGGGACTCTTCTCGTGTATGCTCATGTAGGTAGCTGCATTGCTACGTTCGCGAAACCTTCGGGCGCGTGTTAGACAGACGCTTTCAGAGCCTTTCCTAATTTAGTGTGGAGTACCTCAGGGTCCGTTCTTGTCCGGGTACGTCGAATCACCATTTCTCCTGTTCGCGGATGATATCTAGATTTGGCGGGTCATCAACTCACCCAGCGATACAAGAAAACTTCAATCCGACCTGGATCCATTATACGCATAGTCTACGATCAACCGCTTACCATTTAACACTGATAAATGCCACGCATTTGTCTTCCTGGCGACCCTGGCTATAATCTGGATGGCAAGATGTTCGCTGTCACAATGCAAGAAAGAGATCTCGGAGTGATTGTACAAAATGACTTGGGCTGTTCTGCTCAGTGTAGTAGAGCTTCAACCGTGGCAAATAGAAACGTTTTGCTTTTAAAGCGTGCGTTCGGAACAATCGATTCACGTCTCTTTTCGTTTCTTTTTCAGCCGTACATCAAGCCACACTTGGCTTATGCTGTCTCCGTCTGGAGGTTGCTACAGAACCCATGGTTGACACGTGAGCATCACGCCCTTGAACAGCCACAGAGACGTTCTACAAAGCTTTTCAGGGGCTCAGGTTCGTCAGCTACGAGGAACATCTTACAACTCTACAATCGTTCTCTACAAACTACCGTCGTACGTGCACGGATGTGCAATCGTGCAGTACTTAGTGCTGTGCGGCTAACCGTGCTAAATTTATTGGCCAGAGGTAGTGAGCTGCATGCTGAACTAGACTGGAGTCTCACTACCATTTCCTGTTTTTTTCTTCCTCATATCTGTCTAGGCCGGGGCAACCTGACAGAAGCTTCGCCCACGTGCAGTTTCTGACTGTGCGGCACTTTGCTTGGATCAGGCTTGTGCTCTCATACCATACCATACCGTCGTATCCGAGGCGATCTGATCCTTGCGTATCGGATATTGACGGAAAAAACTCACCCATGTAGGGGTATGCTGAAAATGGCCCCGTACACAGGAAATCGTGGTCATCACCTGAAGTTGGCACATCAACACAGTAGATTGGACTGCCGCAGACACCTTTGCCATCCGGATTCTTCGTGCACTAAATATTTTCAAAGAACGCATTGACCTCCATTTTTATCACACGATACGCAATTCTTGATTACGCTTTTATCACGATTATAATCTTTGTGATACTGCACCATATCTTTCCCTCTTTCCACAGCGTTTTCCGTTTCAATCAATATGGAGCACTTTTCTCTTCGACCACTTTGCTGAACTGCTGAAACTTATTCAGACCCAATGGGCTAACTATCCCGTGGTTATTCCATTAAGCTTGTAACTTTTTCCCACAATACTTTATTGACTATTGACTATTGTAAGCTTGACGTAAATCGAAACGGTGTGAATCAGTGACGATCATACCGAACAACACATCACAACGAGTCTTGATGTCCGGATTAGACGACGTTGATAAGCTTAGCGCCAATGAAGATGGGAGCCAAGCAGATGCTCTAGTAGTTGCTCTTCTTCGATGGATGCGGTCTCAATCCTCAGACAACGGTCCTTAACATTCATGGAAGAGGCAGCAGAAGCTGATACTCCTGCTCTAAGTAGCACGCCAGAAACGTGCAGCTCCCTGGGGTGCTTTGACCGAGGGCTAAACAGGATTGTTTGCAGAAGCACGCATAACCAGCGCCCCAGTGCTGTACGCTAATTTGTTAGGCATAAGGGATAAGTAGGCTGACCTCTCTCTTTGTGTGGCTGAGTTACACACGATGGTTATTTCGCTTCCTGAGACCTGGCTGTCCGCGCTTGGTGATGTGCCAATAAACAGCGGATAGTATCTCGTCATTATGGTATGGTATGAAAACACAAGCCTGATCCAGGCAAAGTACCGTACAGCCAGAGACTGCACGTGGGCTAATATACTGTCATGTTGCCCAGGCCATTAGATGCGATAGACCTGGCTATAGGAGAAGTGATAGCGTTGCACTCCTCCTAGAGTATGGTTTGCACAATACGAGCAGCGGTATATCTCTAACCAGTGAAAACGTCCAAGTTGTTACGTGTATCCTGACTTGCTGCAAGCCAGCCCTCGCAATTACTTGTGTCGACATCACACCCAGTGCAACCCAGGAGGATATTACACAGCTGATTGAGACGCTCGACGGGCTGTTTTAATCAGCTCCTAGCGTACTCATCTTAGGTGATTTCAACCTTCCAGACTGTCCCTGTAGATGTAGTCACTGAGCAATCCGAAACTTTTCTCGAATGGCTTCATGATCATGCGTTGCCTCAGCATGTGAGTGATCCTACAAGGTTTCGTAATGAATGCACTTCATTCGCCCTCGACCTGGTATTGTTGTCCCAGATCGAAGCCGGTAGGCATTTAAAATACCTAACATCGCTCGGCAAAAGCGATCATGTGATGATAAGTTTCGAAGCGGTATGTGTTTTCACAAACCGATAGCCCGCCCTAGACGCAATTTTAGGCTTGTAGACTGGGATTTACTCCTACAGACTTCAAAATTTTTGCTTCAGTTCTCTAGCGATTTCGATGTAAGTGAAAACTGGAATAGAATTTGCAAGTATCTAAAAAAGTTGCAAGACAATCACGCTCCGCTTCAAATCGTGAAAAAATATCAAAATTCGCCCTGGTGGAATACTTGAGTTCGTCGGTCTACTCGTAAACGAGATCGTTTCTGGCGGCAATATAAGCTATCTATCACTGCCACTAAAAGGATGGATGGAGTAAGCCTGTCGAAGTCCTCTACCTAGACTTAAGCAAGGATTTCGTTTTCGTAAATCACCGCCTTCTAGAGATTAAGCTAGCAGCAATAGGCATACGGAGTAGTCTACTTGCTTGGATAAAGGCATTCCTTACGGGTAGGACATTCAGAGTTTGGGTAGCATCTACGCTGTCGAACCAAACCGACGTGATCAGTGGGGTACCCACGGGGTCGGTACTCGGTCCTCTTCTATTCCTGATTTTCATTGATGAATGTTCGTCTGCATTGAAGTGCTCATGTTTCATTTTTGTGGATGATGTTAAGTTCATCGGATAAACAGATGAAGATAGCTTGTTGCAAGATCTTGAACGGGTCATAAACTGGTAATAACAGTGGGACCGTCGACAGAATTCTACTGGAGCTCATCAAATGCTGTAGAGCAGCATTACATCCTCTTCACCATTTGCTTCTTCAGTGCCGGCAGGAGGAGTGTGTCGCACAAGAGATGCGAGACACAAAGATCATGTTATTTAAGGATAAGTGTAATAGAGGCGACTGCAAGAATTACAGAGAAATCTCCCTTCTGAATGTTGTAGGCAAATTGTTTGCTAAGGTCTTACAGATCCGGCTACAAGTTTTAGCTGATAGAATTTACTCCGAATCTCAATGTGGCTTCCGCAGGGGAAGATCAACAGTTGACATGATATTCTCCCTGAGACAACTTCGGGAACAGCGTATGTGATTATACACTGTTTTTATTGATTTAACGAAGGCGTTCGACTACATCAGCAGGGAGGGTCTTTTCGAAATGCTTGATCTTATAGGCTGCCCCCAAGACCGCTCAAACTCGTTATTTCCCACTGGCACGAAGGGCTCAGTCTATTTTAACGGTTTCAGTTCAGAAGCCTTTGAAATTCGCCGAGGCGTCAAACAAGGGTGTGTTCTTTCTCCCACACTGTTGGCATTTTCTCTGCTCTGCTTCTGAAGTACGCTTTTAGGACGAGAACAGAAGGCATTTACCTACGCACGCGAAGTGATGGCAAGCTTTTCAACCTGAACTAGTTGAGAGCACAAACCAAGACACGGAATGTGCTAATCCGTGACCTGCTGTTTGCCTCCAGTCGCTAATGGACTGTTTTTCATCGGAATACAAAGACTTGGCTAACAATCAGTATGAGCAAGATCAAAGTCCTTGGTCAAGGGATTCTATCGCCTCCAATCACCACTGTTATAAACTGTCAGCTTGAACCAGTACATCACTTCACATATCTTGGTTCAACCTGGATAACCTCTCGCTAGACACGGAGATTGTTAGTCGGATTGACAGAGCGGCTGTCATTTTTTCCCGATTGAACTCTCGTGTTTGGGGTAACTGTAAGTTGACTGTAAAGATAAATATGATAGTTTACAGCGCGTGTGTAAAAATGCTTTACTGTACGACAGTTAAACCTTGATGCTCTCCATCTACGAATCATCCGTCGTATCTTGAACATATCGTGGATGGACAAAGTGACTAATGCTGAAGTGCTTTCAAAAGTTGGCGTACAGAGCATGTCCATCCTACTACGACAGCGCCGCCTGCGGTTGCTTAGTCATGTCTACAGAACGGAAAATGGTCGCACTCTATGGTGAGTTGCAATCAAGAAGTCGATCATAGGGCACGGATGTGCAATCGTGCAGTAGTTATGTGCTGTATGGCTAACATCGTGCTAAATTGATTGGCCAACGGTAGTGAGCTGCATACTAAAACACGCTGGAATCACACTACCATTTCTATTCCCCCCTCATGTCTATACACGGATGTGCAATCGCGCAGCAATTCCGTGCTACGCAGCTAACGCCGTGCTAAATTAAGTTGCCACCGGTAGTAAGCTGCGTGTGAATACACGCTAGAGTCTCACTGCTATTGTTATTTTCCTTCCCCTCGACTGTCTAGGCCTGGGCAACCTGACAGTATCTTAGCCGACGTGCAGTCTCTGACTGTGCGGCACTGTGCCCGGATCAGGTTTGTGATTTCATACATACATACATATCTGTTTTGGCTTGGGCAACCTGACAATATCTTAGCCCACCTGCAGTCTGTGACTATGCGGCACTTTGCCTTCATCAGGTTTGTGATTTCATACATACTTACATATCTGTCTTGGCTTGAGCAACCTGACAGTATCTTAGCCCACGTGCAGTCGGTGATTATGCGGCACTTTGCCTGGATCAGGCTTGTGCTTTCATACCATACCATACCATACCGACCATCGGGCAGACCGCACTTGCGGTACAAAGACGTTTGCTAAAGAGATATGAAAGCTTTTGGCATTGACCCGGCGAGTTGGGAAGAACTTTCTCTTGACCGCTCACATTGGAGGGATTGTTTAAACGGTCGTTTGCAAGCTGGGGAGGAGCAGATACTGCTCTTGTCTGCTGAACACAGATCACACCGCCGGAGTGCAACTGACGCTTAGCGACCAAGTTCTGCCTATCTTTGCAAGCGCTGTGGGAGAGATTGTTCCTCCCGAATCAGACTCTTCAGTCATTCGAAAAGCTGTAGAACATGAAAATTCATGCGATTGTGATGTACATCCATGTTCGACATCGACCAAAGATGTCCAACAGTCACAGTTATCTGCACCAACGTTCTTGAGGCAACTAAGAAGTCATTTTAGAATAGACACCACAATAACTTGACCGAATGGTTGGAACTGTGCACTCGGATTAATCTAAAAGCGATCCATCCGTGTTTCGTTGATTCGCTTGAGTCGTCCCTCCAAAGCGTTACACCAAGATAAGCCACGGTCGCTCAAGTTAGTAGTGCATGATGAGGAGTTAGAAGATATAATTCAAGCAGCGTTCGCTAACCTTCGCCACTTGTAGCGTCGACGCGATGTTTCACTCCATACTAAAGGCCGAGTGTGCAACGCAGTGGGGAATGCTACACTACTTTAAGGCTGCGAAACATGGTCTATCCGAGCGAAAGATGTCCGTCGGCTTTCTGTTTTTGACGCCCGTTGCCTGCGTATGTATGTATGTATGTATGTATGAAAGCACAAGCTTGATCCAGGCAAAGTGCCGCACAGTTAGAGACTGCACGTGGGCTAAGATACTGTCAGGTTGCCCAGGCCTAGACAGATATGAGGAAGAAAACAGAGCAGGAAATGGTAGTGAGACTCCAGCTTGTATCAGCATGCAGCTCACTACTTCTGGCCAATAAATTTAGCACGGTTTTAGCCGCACAGCGCAAAGTACTGTACGATTGCACATCCATGCCTGCGTAGGATTGCTCGCATTCGGTGGCAGCATCGTGTTACAAATATATGTCTGCAAGCGAGTAATAATTGTATTTTTGCTATAATTTAAATACTGTCCCGATTATGGTACCGATGGATCTTGGTTAACATAGACTATTTTCCCATTTCTGTTGACTTCTTTGTTGATTGTGGTCCAACAACTTTTAGTAAAGTCTTTTTACAATGCAAAATGTTATAGAAGGACTGAAAATTTGCTTTTGACAGTGAGGTCTGACACCGCTTCGATGTTTGAGGTTTGCTTTATCGATGCCATATAATTAACGAAACTGCTATACCTGCAATATCCAGGCTATACTGAGGTATGTCTGCTGTTTACTACGGTGAATCTTTCAGTAGCATTGACTCGCTTTCTGTATGTTCTCAAAGACATTTCAATGAACTTCATACCCCTAAATAATGCTACCGATAGCTTGCTGATCAGAGATTTTTTACCTTTGCTTTTGTGATCGCGAATTATGTTGTACCAATGCACATGCAGCATCTCGACACCACGACGTAATTTTCATCTACTTTTTAATAGCTTATGGTTAATCGCTATCAACAGATGCTGTACCCAAACTGTTTGTTAGCTAATGAAAATTTATCAGGCGCTTGGGAAAGTTTTGTTAGCTTTTTTATTCTAACCCCATGCTACTGTTGCATCGTCTCCATAGAACAGTGCAGCAACTAGAGATGGAAAGAATGACGCACAATACATAATCATCACACCAAAATCTCGCTCCATTCTACGTCTCGGTTTAACGAAGTTAGTAACCATTCGTTGCTGGTACGCAACAATAGTCTTGATGAGAGCCCTAAGATCTAATTTTACATCTTTTTACGTTGACCTCAACTGCCACTCGATGCAGCGTTGTCATTCCGGTACATTAGCCGCTTCGTTTGCCATAGTGCTGTACAATGTGATACACCTACTACACAGGTTGACCTCAACAAGACTTGTGCCAACCTGCTATTCTAAGGTCACGGACTAACCGACACCGAAAACGAAATGTACGTTTAACGGGCACTGAGACGGTCAAAATCGTTTGTGAGTTTTTAGTTTAGACTTTATACTTGGAGCCGAGATGGGGATTGCACTCGAATACGCGGAAAACGCTTTTACGCCGAAAACTGTTTCGAGATTGATCATTTATATTGGCGGTAGTCCGTTGGTAACAACAATGGTTGTTTCGATGCAAGTGCAAATGTTTTAATGAGAGATAACAATAGAATATGGCCTTAAAACAAGTCCGTTCTGGATCGAAATTCATTAAAGAAGCCAGATGTGTGTAGAATCAAGATTCGAGTTCGATTATTATGAGCTTCCTTCGGAGCCCCTGGCACT
>JACCGJ010018713.1:0-16354 GCA_013407085.1 Atriophallophorus winterbourni | reverse complement strand
CCACATTGCTATTGGCTACAGGTGGCGTGGTAGCATCAAGGAATGTCGTTCATACTGGACCACCAGTGTGGACTCAGACCATGCGCTAGTCTGTGCGACAGTCAACTTCCAATTTGGGGGTAAGGCACGCGCAAGACGAACTCATGTAGACACCGCCTCTTTGATGCTCCCCGCTGTCAGAACCGAGTTCCATCATGCCTTGACCAGGGAGCTCGCAGAAGCACCCCCGTCTGATGTTGAGCAGCACTGGAACTTCGTTCGGACAGCACTGTCCTGCGCTACTTCTGAAAGCTGTCAACCCACCCGCTCTTTGCCACGCTCTTGGATCTCGGCCCAGTCACTTGCTTTAATCGATCACCGTCGAACTTTACCCACCGGCACTGAACACAACCGTGCTCGGAGAGAATTCAATACCCGCTTAAAGACCAGCTTAAGGAATGACCGCGAGTTCTGGTGGACGCAACGTGTTTGTGAGATGGAGGTTGCAGCCGCATCGGTCAATACTCGCAAATTTTTTTCAGTTAATTAGAGCTACTGGTTCGAAACTGAATACAGTGAGCGAGACTATTTGCGAAACTGACGGCTCGCCGATCACCAATCTTAGTAGACGCTTAGAACGATGGGCTGAGCACTTTGGTGCTCAGTTCAGCCAGCCACCTCCTCCGACCTCGCCGCCTGAGACACCGATTTGCACGCCTTGGCCCGTTTTCTTAGCCGCTCCTGATCTCCAGGAGGTGAGAGAGGTAATTCGAGCACTGAAGCGCCACAAATCACCTGGTCCTGACGACCTCCACCCGATTTTGTTTAAGGAGGGAGGTGATCTTGTGGCAGCGGAGTTACGTGATTTGTTTACCAAAGTATGGGCTGAGGAGCGGGTCCCGGCGTCATGGGGTGAATCGACGGTTATCCCAATCTTTAAGAAGGGCGCACGGAATCTGTGTTCCAATCATCGTGAGATATCCCTGACTCCTGTCGCGTCTAAACTCCTGGTTTCCATCCTCCTTCGTCGGCTATCGCCCATTCGGGAGTTACGTTGCCGTGAGGAACAGGCTGGATGCCGCCCGGGGCGAGGATGCGTGGATCAGCTTTTTGTCCTGCGACAGTTATTAGAGCACAGACACCTGTACCGGCGACCAACCATCGTAGCTTTTCTGGACATCCGGGCCGCGTTCGACTCGGCGGACAGAACTACTCTTTGGAACTGCTTGCTTAGGAGTGGCATCCCTCCTAAGTATGTCGCCATCTTGAAGGAGCTCTATTCTCATTCATCAGGGAGGGTCAGGGTCTCCGGCAGCCTATCGCCGGCGTTCCTCACAACCAGTGGCGTGCGCCAAGGCTGTCCGCTGTCCCCATTCTTGTTCAACTTTGCGATCGAGGATGTCCTCCAGAATGCTCTCCGTAGCTTCACTGATGGTGGGATCGAGCTACTTCCAGGTAACCGTGTCACTGACCTTGATTATGCCGATGACATTGCTTTGCTTGGTGATGATCCGGTGTTCCTACAGAATGCCCTGAACCGGCTAGCATTGGAGGCGTCTAGGTACGGATTGCACTTAGCTCCAACTAAGTGTAAGGTTCTTCTTCAAGATTGGGAGGGGTTGCAGCCCACTCTGACGGTCGATGACCTCAGTCTGGACTGTGTGGAACAGTTCACCTATCTTGGTAGCTGCATCACGGCGGAGGAGGGCTGGAAAGTGAGATCGGCTCTCGCATTGCGAGAGCTCGCTTCGCGTTCACCAGTCTAGGTCATCTCCGGAAGCGGTCTGGCGTGAGTTTGAGACTCAAGGGGAGAGTTTACCTGGCCTCAGTCAGGTAGGTCTTGCTTTACGGGTGCGAGAGCTGGGCAGTACGCGCAGAGGAGCTCCGGCGCTTGAAGGTGTTTGAACATCGATGTTTACGGAGGCTTGCACGAGTGTGGTGGCAACACCGCACTAGCAACGTTGAAGTGAGGCACCGTGTTCTAGGTGTGGACAGCCTGATGCTACGAGACCTGATCGACCGTTCCCGTCTCCGCTGGCTAGGGCATGTCTTGAGAATGAAGCCTGAGCGCCTACCCTTCCGCGCGCTGCGTGTGTCGGTTGGCCCAAGCTGGCGGCGGTGTTCAGGTGGACAACCGCTGACCTGGAAGAAGGCCTTAAAACGCTTGACGTCGGGTTTAGCTCGGGTCGGACGAACGCGGCTTCCTGGGTGGGGTCCAAGGGATCGTGAGTGTCTGTGGCTTGACACGCTGTCGACGATGGCTGAGAACCGGCAACAGTGGAGAGAGTGCATTCTATTTTGTGTTCCCCCCTCAACTTTGTAATAAAAAAATGAAAAAATCAACATGTGGAACAATGGACAAAAAAAATTCCCCCTCATATTGTACTTTTTTCTTTTCTTTATTTCTTTTTCTCGTGCATTGCCGGTGGCACTTTTTCATTTTTAAATGATTGTGTAAATATATATATAATAATTCAAATAAGATCGTTTTACAGTCTACGATCAATGGCTCTGCGAGACTTATATCCTTTATACATGGTTTCCGCTCGGTTAAATACGAGTACATTTTTAGTTCTAGATTGCGGACAGAGGTATTGCTGTGAGTGTTTCGAATTGCTGACGCAAACCCCTTTTAATTCTGAATACTTTTGCTCCAGCTAGGCGACCCGGCATCAATTGAATGTTTCCCGCTTTTGTGGACTAATCTTACTGTCCTTATACGCTTTCTTGGAGGTGCTAGCTACATTTGGCCACCTCGGGGGTGGCGCTTTGCCTGGGTGGACGGGTTACCTGGCTAACCTGTTCGACTTCCTCCTCGCTCGGTAACGTAATTTTTTATTTGCACGTTTTTTCAAAGTTCTCCGTACATTGGCCTCTTTGGGAGGATGGTGTAACTGGTTAACTTTGTCAACTTCCGCCTTGACTGCAGTTGTCCCCGGGCTCATGTTTGCGCACAAAACAGATGCATAGGTTTGAGTAAGTACGACATTAGACGTGCTAGGCGAAATTTCACTATTTGGAGGTTTTACAATAACAAAACAGCGTCACTGGCAGCCTTATGGCAGGAGCTGCAATACCACTGTAACCAGCGTTACTTTGCATGAATTCCCATAGTGAGATTTATGTTTGCCAGAGAAGCTAAAGTGAGCCCAACGCTTGCACGCTGTGCACTCAATGCCCCTGGCCACTTTTTTGCAGCAATTGCTGTTGAGGCAAGCAATAACTGTACTCATCTCACGGCGAGAAATATAAGTAACGATAATGTACCAGAAAGAATATAGACTGATTCAATCACAAGCGTAATTAATCAGCACGAAATATAATAGACGATTTGCTTTTTATAAGGTAGTAAAATAGTTAGTCTAGTTTACAGTAATTTCACAGAATAGCGAAAATGCGTAATATTTTTTAAGCAGTGCTGGAAAATACACAAATTGAACGTACCGCTTCGGCCGCAGCTGCAGCATTTTGGGTCAAGCCTTGTGGTGTCTCAAGGATCGTAACTCCAAATTTAACATACCTCAAGCGGTTCACATAACTAAATAACCGTTTGGGATTGATGGCAAAAGAGCTCGTTAGTCTGTACTGGTAAGCGAGTTTGTCATCCCGAACTAGCGAATTGACTTTGTTACGAAGCTTCCGATAGCGCTCCCAGTTCGCAGGAGTTGGCATACTGAGATAGGTAGCCCATTCAATATTTCTTTCCCGCATCCATTTTCGAGTGCGACTACGAATTGGAGTAAAACCTCGACTTTTGAGAGAAACTTCTTTGGTAACGGTGCATAAGCTTTGCAGATGCTGTAAGCGGGTCGAAAAATGAAGCCAGGCATCTTCCGCCGAAGTTGATGAGTTAATAATCCAATCTTGTTCATTAATGATAGTGTTGAGAGAGGCGTAGTTTGTCCGTTTACATGAATAAATAGAGCGTGCATTTACCTTATCAGCCCAGTAAATTAGGTCGAAGTGGAGAAAGACATGATCACTGATCACCCAAGTGAAAATCCAGTGTAGCAGTGAGGGCGAATGCTGCGAATAAAAACGTGTTGGGTGTGTGGAGTGGTTGTAAAGTGGATGAGTGTGAATTACGTCCAGTAGTTCATTGAATAGAGGGTCGCTAGGATATGGGTGACAGAATAGGTGTGGTATGTTGAAGTCACCCATAATGAGGACATGTGTGTGGAAAACAGTTAATGCGTGGTTCAGATCTGTCAGCAATTGCATGTCGCGAGCCGCTGAGCTATTGGGTGGACGGCAGATGACAACAATCAATAACGTTGAATGAACGGATAGTTGCAGAACACAGGTGTAACGCAGGTATAGAATCACAACTGTCAGATAGAACGAAACGATTGATAGATATAGCGCTTAACTCGTCTAGAATCAGAATAGGACAGCTGAAATGAAGAGGAGTTATACAGTTATGAAGAAGAATGTAAACATAATCAATATTTTTCAAAAGTATAACGTAGATTCCTGACATTCTCCCCGGCTAAAGAAAAAGATAACCCGCAGCGATTGTTAGGCATTCGCATTCGCAATATCTGTGTAGAACATATTTCCTTGATCGTAAGGATAGCGAGAACCTTCATATGGAGGCGAATACATTCCTCCTCGTCTTGATGAAGCGTAGCGACGCGATGGACCAGGAGCGACTGAACGTGAACCACGAAAGCTTGAACCTTTGCCAGAACGATCCATCCTTGCAAATTCTACACGCAGTCGCGAGCCGCATAAGATAAGCCCGTCTAACGCTCGTACTGCTTTTCCCGCGTCTGTCGATTTTATATATTGCGCAAATGCAAAGCCGGGAGGGTTTCGAGCAATCCATACGTCGTCAACGTCGCCGTATTTTGGAAGCTCATGCATGAGATCATCTTTTGTGACGGTATCCAGCAAACCGTAAATGTAAACTTTCTTCACCCGAGAAGGATTCGATGACGCCATCTTTTGTAATTGTTTAATTTCAGTGGGGATAAAAACTTCATCATCTGGGGTATGATGTCGAGACTTTGTAGGGATCGGTTCACAGTCAGGTGCGAGATTTGAAAACAAGGCGGATGATGTCAGTTGAGCCGCTGTCACTCCGCATAGAGCGAGCGTACCCTGGGTGCCACCAAACGAAATTTCAATTTTGTCATGCAGGCCCAAAAAAATCATGTCCGAGAAGGACATCGGTACAAAGACCAGGTAGCACTGATATTTTGAAGCGGTTGTATGATATACCGTTGTACTGGATATCAACGTAACAAAAACCACATGTCTCAAATGAGAGTGACGTAGAAGCCATGGTAACTGAAGATTTATCAGGATGTACGATCCAGTCATTTGCTTTTACAGCTGATTGTGATATATAACTGGAAGAACGTCCGGTGTCAAATAGGGCATGGAGGCGGACTTTGTTAACAGTTATTAACGCGGATGTGCGAGACAAGTAGACCAATGACGGTGCTCAAATTGTTGTAGAAATTAAGGGACTGAATGTACAGCTTGAGATTTGCGTAGATTGTTTCGATCTGCATACACGTTGAAAATGGCTAATTTTCCCACAATTATTACAAATTGATTCGTTAGCTGAACATTTTGTACGGAGATGTCTAGTTCTACCACAAAAGTAACAACGTTCAATAGTTGGAGCAGAAAGTTCATTACGAATTTATGGTGGTGGGGTGGCGATATACGTCAAAGAACATTTATCCGTGGAGGTTGTTGATTGTTTCCGAGATGATGCTGGTTTTTCTGAAATCATTTAGTGTCAGATCAAGTCCAGTAATGTATCAGCAATGATCGGTGTCACCTATCGTTCACCTTGCGCTCGTATCATGGCATTATTTGACCTGCTCCGCCACCATGGGACGAGGAACGATTGTATGATACTCGGTGACCTGAATGCTCCGGATATCAACTGGTTGGACCTCGTTACAATTGGGGATGAGTACCAACGGGAGTTTCCAAATATGATTCTGGATTTGAACCCCGTGCAGCACGTTCTCGTTCCTACTCGCTATGGAAATGGCCAGACTCCGTCTACTCTTGGCACCCAGAGAGTCAGATGTGGTTGACTTATCCGTGGAACAGCCCATCGATGCAATCGACCATTGTGCTATTCGGTTCGAATGGACTTGGGGTAAACCGGCCCAGCCGTCGCGGCTTCCACGGAGAAACTTCTGGAACATGGATTGAAATTGTTGGTTGAACAAGCAGCCTCAATTGACTGGACGTTACCCGTTGATTCCACTATTGATGACTGTTGGAAATGGTTTCTGAATAATATCCGTCGCTTAGAGGATGTTGCTTCATTAACCAGAGATCGTCCCGGCTCCCGTGGCCCTCCTTGGTTTGATAGAGAACTTCGTACCTGCCTGCGGCAAAGAAAGCGTCTTTGGATTAAATTCAGAACGAGCCGATCGGACGCCCATTACGAAGAGTATCGGGCTGTACGGAATCTTTGCTCAAAATTAAAGAAGGATAAAAGAAGTCGATTCGAGCTTCAATTAGCAAATTCTTCAAAATATAATCCCAAACGATTATTTGCGTACATTCGGCGACGGGTCAAATCATCGAACCCCGTACCTTCTCTCAAAAATTTGGAACAGGAGGTCATAGAGACATACACCGGGAAGCTGAGGTGTTTTCATCGCAATACCAATCAGTATACGCAATCAATCCTACGATATCCTGCGAACAAATATCGTCGATTGAGGTAATGGCCAATTTTGAGGTTACGGTTGACATGGTGCAAATCCTCATCGAACATCTAAAAGTACAGACATCTCCAGGTCCTGATGGTATTCACCCTGCCATATTAAAACCTTTATCAAGGATCATCAGTTCACCTTTAGCCGCTTTATTCCAAATTTCAATCGATTCGGGACGTCTACCAGAGGATTGGAAAATGGGTATAGTAAAGCCTATGTTCAAAGGTGGGAGTTTATCAGACCCTGTAAATTACCGTCCTGTTACACTTACGTCTGTCGTAGGCAATTTCGGGAACGCAATCCGTTTCCCGACATATTGAAATTTGGGCTTCCGGGAACTATCCGTTCACTAGAGGGAGAAGGATCGACCTTGTAGAATTTCCAAGGAGGGCTACCAGTGGTGTGGTATGTTTTTGTATTCCCTGTTGACGACAGATTGCGGGAACTCAAACTTTTCCCACTGAATATCGAGAATGCGATATGATTTGCTGGTCACGCGGAGAATCCTGCTTGGATATTACGGAACGGAACTTCAACAATTCTTTTCGATACCCACGGACTCCAGAACTAGAGGTCATTCACTGAAGTTGAAGAAGCGCCGAACGGAACACCTGAGGCCATCGTTTACTCTGTCGACCAGAGTGGTCAATATTTGGAATGCACTCTCCGCTGATGCAATCGGGGCAGTCACCGAAGAGCAGTTCAAATGCATATTGGACTGTGAACTTCCCGCTATCCTGCGCGATTCGCCTACTCTTCCAGCTCAGTAACTCCTCGTGAGGGATCTAGGCTGAGATAGCAGAGACCCGGGAGGTGGAGCGGCTTTCACCGACTGTAGTCCTCCATGCCGTCTATTCAGCAGAAGGAGAAGAATTCGAATCGCAAGTTGTACAAATAAAGTCTGCAGTAGGATTGTATTATTGAGGCTGTTCATGAGCGCTCAGTCCATGGAACGTTCGGAAATATCCGGATAATACTAGATTCACCGTGGAGTTAATAGGCAGACAATAAAACGTATTCAGCTTGTTCACTCGTTCGCAATTCAATACGTAAGAAACGGGCTTTATCGCCATAGGGGGAAGATGGATGTCGGGTTAATCGTGTTATACCCGAGAGATCTATAGCTGGGAATTTCATTTTCGAACACAAGTCAATCCACTGTTGTAGATCATGTTCACGTTTACTTTTGAACTGTGTACATGTTGACTCAGGTACATTGGTACAAATGTCGGAGAATGTGTGAGGACGCGCGTTTTTGACTTTTGTTGGGGGTGTTTGAGAGCTTTTTCTTTGAGGTAGTTGCAGTAACCGGGTCTTTTAGTGGAAGGTATGACGGTGGGGAGAGTGTGTGGTGACGGTTCAAATATTTAATCAATAGTAATCAATAATTTTGTAATTCAAATTTTGTTGTTGTTAACCACACATTAATTACAATACACTCTTTGTCTACGCACGGTTTTCGTTCTTCTGTGGTTGTCTGGGAGTCAAAATTGTATGTGGATATAACTGGGATACACGCAGCCTCAGAATCCATTCATCAATATCCACTACAAATTGGTGAGCCCGAACACGCATTCAATTCGATTAACGAAATGAACCATAGTACAAATAACGAAGACAAGTTGGAAGATGATTTTATCTATCAATTCACTTTACCCGTCTTCGATAAGACAGATCCACGTCTATGGTTTGCAAAAATCGAAGCTATATTCGAGTTATACCGTGTTCGAACGCAACACACACGCTACAACTGCGTTGTTGGAATGCTTCCAACCTCCATTGCCAGAGAAGTTGCTGATTTAATTTATGATCAACCTGCCACAGATCCTTATGATAAGCTCAAATCTGCTATCATCTCTCGAATTGGTTCGACTGATGAGCAAAACTTGCGAAAACTCTTATCCAGCTCTGAGCTAGAAGATCGTACACCTTCACAACACTTACGCCACTTGTTACAGTTACAGGGCACACAGAAGGTTGACGAACGAATAATATCTGGTTCCAGAGTTTGCCAGACGATTTGCGTAAAGTTCTGGTTATCATGAAAAACGACAGTAACCTAGAGAAGCTTGCTCAAGTTTCAGATGAAGTCTACAACATCTCTCGTAACACATTAATCTGCACGGTCAGCCAACCGATTTCCACTCCTTGCACTTCCTGCGCATATTTGAACAAGGATATATCTGATTTGAAATCCAAGATCATCAATTTGACTTCGCAAATACAGCACCTAAACAGAAGTCGAAGCCGTTTTTGTTTTGGAGGGAACCACATGCAGCTTCAAAACGCAAAACTAAAATCAGAGAAGCCGCGAAGCCAGGCAGTAGAAGCTCCCGCTCTGTCTGGAAATAACACCAGCCGCTTATTCTATGTCACTGATGGTTCAACAAAGATGCGTTTTCTGATCGACACGGGAGCCGAACTAAGCGTCATCCCACCCACAAACTCAGAACGCAGAAACCACTCTTCATTGAACCTACAAGCGGCGAACGGTACTCGAATAAGCACATACGGCCAACGATCACTTTCTATCGACCTTGGTCTGCGACGTAACTTTCGATGGATTTTCACCGTTGCCGACGTCAAAACCCCTATCCTGGGAGACGATTTCCTCTCACACTTCAATCTTTCAGTCAACATGAGTACACAAAAGCTCATTGACAATGTCACAAAAATTAACGTCATCGGCCATTTGTCTAATTCACCCATACAAACTATTCGAGTCCCGATTCAAGATACCGCATCGAATTATGTTCCTCTCATGAGAGAATGTTCGGATATCTTCAAACCATGTGCACATGACACCCCTCTGAAGCATGATATCAAACACCATATTTCAACCCGTGGACCCCCGGTTTTCAGTAGACCACGGAGACTGGCGCCTAACAAACTTGAAGCTGCCAAACGAGAATTCGAGCATATGATGGAACTCGGAATAATCCGTCCATCGAATTCACCTTGGGCCACTCCTCTTCACATGGTCGAAAAGAACAAACCGGACGCCTGGCGTCCATGTGGCGATTATCGTGCTTTAAACCGTGTAACGATCCCAGATCGATATCCGATTCCGCACATACACGACTTTGCACTATCTCTTCACGGAAAATCTGTGTTCTCGAAGTTGGATTTAGTGCGGGCATATCATCAAATTCCGGTAGCTGACGAATATATTCCCAAAACTGCCATCACCACTCCATTTGGTCTGTTCGAATTTCTCAGGATGCCATTCGGTCTACGCAATGCTGCACAGACCTTCCAGAGATTCATGGACCAAGTTTTCTCCGGTCTATCTTTCGTCTACGTGTACATTGATGATGTCCTAGTCGCAAGTACAAATCCCGCTGAACATCTTGAACACCTTCGTGAAGTATTTCAACGTCTATCCCACTACGGCATTGTGGTTAATCCTGATAAATGTCTGTTTGGCGTGAGTTCCATCGAAATCCTTGGACACCGAATTGATAGTTCCGGTATAAAACCGTTACCTCAAAAACTATCAGCTATCCAAGATTATCCATGTCCTAGCTCCATCCTTCAAGTCAGACGTTTCTTGGGTTTGGTCAACTATTATAGACGTTCTATTCCACAATGCGCTATGATTTCACAACCATTGACTGACTTGTCACGTGGAAAGAAACGTCAATTTAAAATGAATGACGAAGCCATCAAATCATTCAAACAACTCAAATCTGCACTAAACAAAGTCACATCACTGACTCATTTATCAACGAACCCCAATGCTCGATTGTCTCTCGCTACAGACGCATCACAAGAAGCAGTCGGCGCGGTCCTTCAACAAGAAGAAGACAATACCACCAAGCCACTCGCTTTCTTTTCTCGTCGTCTTCAACCAGCTCAAACTCGATACAGTACGTTCGGCCGTGAGTTACTGGCTATCTATTATGCGATACGACATTTCAGACATTTGCTTGAAGACCGTGATTTCACAGTATGGACCGATCACAAGCCCTCAACGTTTACTCTTTCCGCATCATCGGATCGATATTCGCCTCGAGAAATACGTCACTTGGATTATATTTCGCAATTCACGAGTGACATTCGATATCTTTCCGGCTCGTCAAACACCGTTGCGGATACATTCTCTCTGATTCAGTTAAGTGCTATCGACCTGCCCGGAATCGACTTTAAGCAATTAGCACGTTCGCAGCAAAATGACCCTGTAATAAATCGGTATATTACTTCACAATCGGGTAAAATCCGCCGTATCCCGATACCTAATTCCAATTCTTATCTGGTTTGTGACATGTCTACCGGTAAAGCCCGTCCAATTGTCCCATCAGATTTGAGACGTACTGTATTCGAGCATTTACATGGTTTATCACATCCCGGAATAAAAGCTACTCGGAAGCTGATTAGCTCTCGTTATCTTTGGTCTAATATGCATAAAGACATTCAACTTTGGACTAAGAGTTGCCTCCGATGTCAACAAAGCAAAGTCCAACGCCATACCATCAGTTCCCCTGGTGTATTTCCACCTGTTACGGAGCGCTTTCAGCACGTTCACTTGGATCTCGTTGATCCATTAGCGGTCTCTAATGGTTGCTCCTATATATTGACCTGCGTCGACCGTTTTACCCGTTGGCCACTGGCTGTAGCCATACCGGATATCAGTGCAGAAACGGTTGCGAAAGCTTTCGTTCAACATTGGATCAGCAACTTTGGTGTACCGAACACTATAACCACTGACAGAGGTTCTCAATTCCAGTCAACGCTTTTTCGGGAATTGAATGAAACACTCGGTACAAAGCACATACAGACTACAGCCTATCATCCTCCTTCAAATGGCTTAGTCGAAAGATTTCACCGGCAACTCAAAGCCGCAATCATGAGTCACGGGAATTCAGAACGTTGGTCCGAGTCATTGCCTTTGGTGCTTCTTGGTATCCGTACAACCGTTAAAGAAGACCTGGGTTGCTCAGCTGCTGAGATGGTGTACGGGAGTACACTTAACCTACCTGGCGAATTTCTGACATCTTCCGATTCACCAAATGATCTTACAGCTCCACAATATGTCAGTCGCCTTCGCAGCTTCATGAAATCATTACGAGCTATCCCAACTCGCCAACAAGCCCAACCGTTCTATATCCCGGCAGACTTGTCTACCTGCGACTTTGTGTTTGTGCGCGTCGATCATGTACGTCGACCACTTCAACCACCGTATACTGGTCCGTACAAGATGCTCAGCAGGCATCCAAAGTATTTCGTAATTGACCGGAATGGATCAAGAGAAACTGTCAGTATCGATCGTCTGAAAGTCGCTTACGTAGAACCAACATCGGAAAGCAAATACCCGAAACATTACTCCACAGGCGTCTACTACTGACCAACACGTACGTTCGTCTGATTCACCAGAAACCAACCTTACCCCCGATAAACCCCCATCCCGTTCGTGTCTCAAACCACCCGAGAGACAAACACATTCAGACCGCAAGGTACATTTTCCCAAAACGTTTGACGATTTTATAACCTAATTTTTTTTCGAGCGTCTCTTTCTTGTTTGACGCTCTAGGAGAGGAATCTGTGGTGACGGTTCAAATATTTAATCAATATTAATCAATAATTTTGTAATTCAAATTTTCTTGTTGTTAACCTCACATTAATTACAATACACTCTTTGTCTACGCACGGTTTTCGTTCTTCTGTGGTTGTCTGGGAGTCGAAATTGTATGTGGATTTAACTGGAATACACGCAGCCTCATAATCTATTCCTCGCTATCCACTACAGTATCATTTGAACTGTCTGCCCGAAGAGGTAGTTTGTTCTACATCAGTAACGTGCTTCAAAGATAGACTAGACTCAATCTGGCGCTCTGTGTTTCCCAATTTTTATCCCTAATTTTATAGTTGTTCTTCAATTTGTCGTTGGAACCTACTAATGTCTCTCTTCACCTATTGGGTGAGGGAGTTTTTCTGTTGCATTCCAGCCAAAGTCATACCACAAGAATATTGAACCTACTATTCGAAGTGGTGGACGCTCTTTTGACTTACCACCGGAAGTATTTTGGACGCTCGATTGGCGACTCTGCCACATATAGTCCTGTGCTAACTGAACTGAACTGAACTGAAAAAAATTGTCTTCTATCTAGAAAAATAAGAATGTAATTGCTTGAAAGTGCGTGTACGAAATGCATCGCAAAGACTATTTCCAATAATGAATAACTCACCTATGATTGTTTTTCTTGATTGATATATCCAAAGCTTAATGCTTTCAATAAAATATTAAATGTTTAAAAGCTCCATAAAATGGACTCATTCGATAGCGCCACATTTATCAGTTTTTTCTCTCGCGGAATTTCAACGTTTAATGCGGTGTTAAGTTTTACATAAATATCAAAGTTATTGCTGATGCTGAGTTCGGTCGTTGGCACGAGTTTTAATTTACATTAGCTATTTTTTCAGGTTCATCAAAAAAATTTAAGTTTTTTATAGTTCCGGATTCTTCGTAACTTATAAATAATGGTTTTTACACGTTTGTCCTCACTTGTGTATTATAATTTATTGTTTCGCTCGACATACGACTGAAAATGTTACTGTTTAAACGCACCTATTATTCTACTTTGTTTCATTTTCGGCATGATTTTTAATAATAAGTACGGCTTTCAAATGTATCCTCTTTCCAAAATTTGACTGGTGCTTCGTGAATAGATGTTTTTTGGTGATTCTTCCTTAAGTTGTCAGTATTTCGAAACTTTAGAACGGTGCGAAATGCTTTCTGCTTCTACGAAACTGTTAAAACATTGAGCTGAGATTGCTATGTTAAACGCAAAATGATTGTTTCACAAAAAGCAACCGCCGTATTGTCCAATATTTGTCATAATTGGAGTTACATTCGGTGTGCAAAATTGACAAGCAGCTGTATGAACTGCTTAAGAAGATCCAAATTGCCGGCTACGAATCAGGTGTGAGAGCTGTTTTCCAGCAACGATAAATGCTGACAGGTTTATTTCTCCCAAGAAGACCATTGCTTTACGAGCAACGTCTCCTGATGCTCCCAAATTGAAATTGAATCTCGATCTGGAGTTAACGGCCACCCGAATCATTTTTTTCAACTGTTGCTTCACGATATTGATACTCAGCCATTCATCCAAAGTGACAACAGTTGCAGTGTCTTAGAGGCCACATCGACCTAACAACTAATCATACTCAGCGGTTGCATTAACCAATATCGACACCAATATGCTTTTAAATAAGTGCAGCAGCTGCAGCATGACATTTAAAATCTTGCTGACCAAAAGATCTCCCGAACGCGCTTCAATGGCGCCGAGGTCGAGATGCGTTATCCTGTTTAACGCAGGCGAACCGGTTAGAAAATCGGCCGGGCGTCGCATTGAGGAGGACCGGGCGTTAGTACATACCGTGTTGTCAAAGTTTTTCGACCATGACGAATCCGGTGCAACAGTGGTTTCTGCATTTCGCATAGGACGAAACCCGGAAGATCGAGATGCCCTTCCGAGACAACTGTCGGGGTCATTCCTCAGAAAATAGAATTCGAATGAAAACCGCCACTCAGGAACCTCAGTTTCGGTCTCAATCTGGGGAAGTCGATCTTCATAATTTCGAGTTGTGAAAAAGGAGACAAGGCATACGATTGAAGTCGTTAACAATCATCCCGCTTGCTGTGAGAGTTTCGAACCTTTAAAGGTATTATACTTTAAACCGAGGAGTCTGCTAAACAAAGTGGACGATTTGAATGAGCTTGCGCGTTTTGAAGATCCCGATCTGATTGCGGTGACAGAAATATGGTGTTCATCCGATTATGGGGACAATGAGCTCTTTATCTTGAGTTATCAGATTTTCCGCAGTGATCCAGCCAGTCGTGTTTGTGGTGGGGTAGCACTTTATGCCAAAATGTACCTAGCGATAACTGTTCGCGAAGTTTCCGAAATGACCTCGGCACGGAAGAGGCGCTGTGTTGCTAATTAAAAACCAATTGGGGTCCATCTACAGTGGGTGTTCTTTATCGCTCACCGCATAGTGACGACTTGGAGCTGGTCAGGAATCTACCTAAACATTGCCGATCAAGCGATTTGCCTAATAATTGGTGACTTGAACGCACCTGATATCAACTGGAACGATTGATCGATAATAGGAAAAGAATTTTACGTTCAACTTCTAGAATGCATGCCTGAATGCGGATTGGTGCAGCATATCGTTGAGCCCACAAGAATCCTTCCACAACAGCGTCACACGACGCTTGATCTCGTGTTCTCGCCCAGGCCGTCGGATTTATCCGAAGTCAGAGTGAGTTATCCTGTAGGATGCAGTGATCATTTCCCCCTGCTTTTCAAGTCGACACGCAGAATGAAAATGTAAGATCTCCTGTCAGTCAGTTAGATTGGTCCACGCCATTGTAATTAATGTGTCCACTTTTTGTCAAATATCACGAAAGTTACAGAAGCTTGTGTGCCCCTGGTTTTTCCTCGCTCATGGGCCAGATCCCTAACCTGCATGGATAAATCGTTCAGAAAAGACGTTTTCGTCTTTGGAAAACTTTTACACGGGAGCAATCAGTGAGAGCTTATTTTGAATATAAATAGGTTCGCAACCTTTGCACCACTGAGAAGCGGAAAAAGAAAATTGCATTCGAGTTGACCCTGGCAAAGGAACCAAAAACATGATCAAAGCGACTTTTTGCTTATATACGTAAGAGAACGAAAACTCCTTTACGTTTAACGACTTTGGTGAACCAGGAAGGCAAGTTAATTGATAGAGATGATATAAAGGCTGAGTTGTTCGCCACGCACTATGCCTCAGCATATACAACAGAACATAGTCAGCCGCCAGATTTGAGAGAAAGGATTCCTTAAATTATTCCTAATTGATCCAAACGCGGTGCGTCGATGTCTGGAAAAGCTTGACATACAATGCTCCCCATGTCCTGATGGGATTCATCCGCATCTGCCTAAAGAACTAGCATCTATTATGACGCCCCGTTGACTCAAATATTCCAATGTTCTATGTATTCCGTCCGTTTGCCTATATGCTGGAAACAAGGCATCAGCAAGCAGATGTTCAAGATATAGGATGCCAGTTCACCAGTCAACTATCGACATGATTGCCTTCTGATTGCGAAACTAAAGTCACTGAATATCGAAGCCACTCTGCTTGGATGGATTGAGGATTTTCTGTTGAGGCGGTCTAATCGAGTTTGTGTGAACAACGCTTTTTCTGACCCTAGAGATGCGACCTCCGGTGTCCCACAAAGGTCCGTTCTCGGCCCCTTTTTGTTCATGGCGTTTGATAATGATTTACCAACCGTGATCCAATCGAAATGCCTGTTATTTACAGACGATCTTAAATTGTGGGCTCGGCAATCCTTTTCCTGGGCAATGCAAGACCCGCATGACGACTCAGAAGGATGATGCGTGTAAGCACTTTACTAAGGACTGAGAGCAGCATGATACCTCGCCAGTTTTGCATAGCCTCAGATCCCCTTTCGTTGGAAGTTTGACCAAATGACCTCTCTCTTTCAGCTTCTGCAAGAAAATGCTGTGGTTTACAAGGTCAAATGCTTTCGACATATCGAGGTAACATACATGGATGGTATCCCCAACATCTACTGCTGGAGTCCAGTCGTCAAGGGTAAGGAGAAGGTTAGTAAGGCAGGAGTATCCCTTTCTAAAACCGTTTTGCGCTCCCAAAAATATCTTATTTTCTCC
>JACCGJ010018711.1:0-56157 GCA_013407085.1 Atriophallophorus winterbourni | reverse complement strand
AAAACACTTGCTTGATGTATGTGATGGAAAAGTAACACGCGGACATACCTTATCCCTTTACGTCCCAAGTTCCCGTAATGACTGTCGGCGCCATTTTTTCGCCATTCGTGCTATATTTCTTTGGAATTCCCTACCCCAACATGTGATGGACTCTCCTTGCCTGGCGGCGTTTAAAGTGAAATTGGACTTACATATGCAAAAGAATAACATTCGTGAGCCTTACATTTGATATTCACTATTGCTTTTATACTATTGTATTTTTTTCTGTTTTTATTCATACCGTCATCCTGTGGTGTTGTAAAGTATTAACTTTTTTAACCATAAATCTTTGAATTGAATTGAATTGAAAATCGATGTGCTCAATATGTATATTTTACTTCGACGCATGGGTTTAAATTTCAAAGCTGTAATTGTGTAAATTATATAGGTTCAATGTATGGATTTGTTGATATGAATGTGTAGAACTTCGATTTGAATATATCCAAGTTGGGTGAATGTGCAACATTACATTGTAGGGAGTTCCAGGTAAAACATACACAATTAAAATACCTTAGACAGTTCAGTCTCGAGTCGGGAATAAGTACTGTGTAGTCATGACTCCGAATGATTCGAGGTGGTAGTTGTGCGAATAGTTTATTCAGGGGGTGGTTGGGGGTATGCAGTATATTGAACATAAGAATCAAATCACCTCTAAGACTTGTAATACGATCTTTGTATTGTTTGTGCTTCAAACCACATACGAGGTTGCTGGTCCGATGATATATTCTCTGCATGAGGCTGATGTCCTTTCCGTAGCCAGGGTGACCAAGCATGAACCGCATACTCCATGGTTGGACTCAAGTACGTATTAATTATTCAAGGAACAGTTTGCTTTGTGAAACTCCCGAAGACGCGTTTCAGCTGAGCTTGTGTTGGCCAACGCCCAAAATGGGGACTTTAAAATTATAAAAGTACTGTGACGAAGCCTCAAGACTTATATTTTACGTCTGCAAGCGGAATCATTTGAACTCCACAATGCTGGAACACATGCGGTTAACAAGATACACGGGCATGAAACTTCCACAATACCGCACCCTTTGCTGCACGGGACAAATATTATTATGGTTAAATTTTGCACAATCTTTAAATAGTTTTGTAACCTAATTAACGGTATACACTTTTGTCACACATTTAACAGTGCACTTATGAACAAAGTGTAATTTGACAATCAATTGACGACTGTTTTGATTTTGATTTAACATTATTTAATCCGGTCACATTCAAATCGGCATAAATTTTAACCTACTGAATGACTCATACGGCGATCCATCCACTCATTTACTTCCAGTCTCCCGACACTCACTCGTACTACCAAACTTCAAATGCTACACTCCCGCTTAAACTCTCCTCAAATATTTCATTGAGTCTGTGTATTCATTCTCCGAAACACCTTACCACCAGATCTGGACTTTGTTGATTGAAATAATTATCACAGTAAACTTAATAGATTCAATGTGGAACGATACTGTACTGATTTCAGTTTACCGAAAACCATTAGTGCGTGGATCGGCCATTCAAATGTTTACTCTGCCAATCTGATTAACAGTACCTTTCTAGTATAAATTTGATCAACTTTACCTTTGATCTAATAACTGTTTAGTACAAGTTATTTCCGTTTATATTACAATAGTTTGTGTTTGCGACGTAAGTATGTGAACCCGTTGGGATGAATGTACTAATTCAGATTACATTGTAGAAGCTTTCCAGTTGAGGTCTATTTATCAGCAAAAAATAACTTGTTGCAACAGTGGTAGAACAGAGTCTGTCACAGTTTACTCATCAATACACGTTAAGTTGTGCTTGATTTCTGTAACAAATGTGAACTTTACTGTCTATTTGGAAAATCTCTGTTCATGTAAATGGGATGTGAATACACTACAAGTAAAAGAAAAATAAGTTCGTTTGTTTACATGAATTTTAAACAAACAGATAAAGATAACCACACTACTTTCCGTAAATTGTTTAATGAAAAGTGACATCGAAAATGAATTTATGGAGAGATTTAAATTATCAATAGATCCTGCTTTGTGATAACACCAAAAAAAGCGTTTTATCATGAGAGTTTGCACAATGTTTTCTAAACATATTGTTTCACGATTTCTTCAAATTCGGTCCCAACTACGCGCTAAAACTAACATAGATACACAACATGATTGAAGATATCAGTTAACGCGCGCTCGTCTTTCGTTGATTTATTAACGAATAAAATGTATAAATACCGCTGTTGATTTTTGAACAAAATATTGTTGTTGTACATAGCCAATCCGAAATGCGCACAAAATTCGGGTGATCAAGTATCAACAATCAAGATTTTATGTTGAAACAAAAGCAATCGTTTCACATGATTCTGAGTAATCCTATGATATATTCTCCTATTTTGTAATCATAGTATTGATTTTTGAAAGGTATGCCTATATTACTTTCCGTAGTTCGAATCTATTGTATACGACCAACGAACAAACGAACAATGCTCTTCAGTATATGCCAAAAAATGTTTCATTGGAGGTCAGCCAACGTGCAAACTTGTCTACTTTTTTTCGAGAACCGCATTGTTTGTGCCATATTTTGTGTGGAGACAAGAATACTGTGTGCACATTCGTTGAAATCATTTGGCTTAAAAGCGAAATTTCTGGGTGGGTTGCACATCAGTTGTTGGTTTGACGTGTCGAGTTTTCATTGAAGTAAGTTTTTATTTCAAACCTGTTAAGTCGGTTGTAATGATTATACATTGTTTTCAGTGATCTAAACATCCGGGTAATGAGGATGTTAAAACGGGACTTTGAATTTTTTGTTAATATCTCTAGCATAATTTCCACAATCTTCTAATTAATTGATAGAAAGTTTTGACTCTCAGAGCTAGTACAGCTGTACAACTGTACCTACAACGTAAGGATAAAGGCTGTGGTATTTACTTTCACAACTGATGAGAGTTCTAAATTATCCTTAAGTTTAATGGAAACCTGAGTTGAGCAACTTTCGCGAAATTTGCAACAACGGTAGGCTTTGAACCTGAAACATTTAATTAAAGATCGTATGGTAGCATATGGGGGAAGTAGGAAGTGATAACGTCAGGTCTATTACATTTTTCCAAAAGCTTCAGGTCACTACCTTTAACATGTCAACCTTTCGCGTTTTACCCACACATTGCCTTTTAAATCATGCTAATGGTCAATGGTCAAACGCTTATCAGGCTTTCCAAATAATCCCAAACACAAGCGAAAGCTGATTGCTCAAACGCATTCACTACACGCAAGACAAGAAAAAACCACAAGCCTGTTAGATATAGGAAAATCAAGTAATTACAACACTTGTCGGACAAATGTTCGTCATAGTTATCACTTCGATCTGATTTGTCAATCAATTTCGTCCCAACCAGTACGATTCAAGCCCTTATCAATGAACGTTTGTTTCACCAACATTGTCGAATTGCATAT
This sequence comes from Atriophallophorus winterbourni, assembly GCA_013407085.1. Lineage (NCBI taxonomy): Eukaryota > Metazoa > Platyhelminthes > Trematoda > Plagiorchiida > Microphallidae > Atriophallophorus > Atriophallophorus winterbourni. The sequence continues at coordinate 52,684 of JACCGJ010018711.1, read as the reverse complement.
CCTTAGATAGCGGATGACGGTATCCATTTCTTTATGTTTCCAAGGATGTTTTCACTGGAACCGTTTTGAAGCAATCTTTATAAAAACCCGAATTATTACGGATTCGCGATTGCCGTCGTTGCTTTTGGTGTTCAACATATCATCCGAAGCTCGTACTTAGCACCTTTCGCTAATGCACTTTATACCTTCACATTACTTCATATTCGCTGTTATACCTTCGCCTCACCATATCATGTTTTGAAATTCTCTCCAAAATATCGAGTGTGATCATGGTTTTTCAAATTTAAGTTGAGGCCGCGTCCGAGAATGTGTTGTTCGTTCTCACTAAGGGGTCTGTTGGACAGGTTTTTGACCCAAAGTTCTCCGCGGTAATGTCATGATAATGGGTGCTAATGTGCAATGTATTGTGGTGCTCACATCCCCATCCCTCACACACCACTACCGGTTTCTGGCTTTTTGAAGTCATCAGGTGGAGACAGTAAGATCAGTTTCAGTGAGCCTTGAAACATTGGAGAAGCGGTTAACAAAGTTAAACTTTATACCACTGTTATATATGATTCTGTTATTATGATTCTGTATTTGAACATCCTGGTTCTTTGTAAGAAACCTATATGAGAGTGGCATGCAAGTTTAACTTTGATATTGTGAATTTTGTTTCCCAGGTCACGTAGCTTGTACGCCTTGGTTTTTCAGGCCGTTATTGTAATGACGTTATTTAACCGTATAGTCATTTCAGGTATAATTCGATCTTTAAAATTTTGTTTTCAATGAAAAAATGTTTTATGCGTATTTTTTCACACTCAAATCGTGTCTAATTTGAAGTCAATATTGAAATCCCATACATTGTCAGATGATACGCGAAAAGAAGAAGAATAATTGTACACGCACTGACCAGGAATATACAACAAACCTCACTCAATAAACAAGAAAGTATAACATTGGACAAACTGAAACGTTACCAAAACATCGTTATACTTCCCGCAAACAAAGGGAAAATGACCGTCGTAATGAACAATTCAGAAAATATCGAAAAAGCTGAACAACCAATTTAAGACACAACAACATACAGACAAATAAACGAAGACCTAACAAAACGACTCGAAAAGATAATCAACTCGGCCTTGATGAAATTGAAGTCAATGGGACTACTGAGTGGAGTAGAACAAACAAGAATGTAGCATAAGATTCCACTCTACCCAGATTCTACGGATTACCGAAAATACACAAAGAAAATGTTCCATTGCGCCCAATATTTTCTTTGCCAGGGGGACCAACTTGCATGTTATCTAAAGAGTTGTGAAGAAAATTGCTATACCTCTTGACAGATTCGGAACATTCGGTGAACTCTGCCGAACAATTTTTGCATAAATTCAAGGATGTGAAGATCGAAGAAGACGAACTAATGGTTTCTTTCGGCATAACTGCACTATTCAGGTCGATTGACAGAACACTCGCCAAACAAACTATATCATCTTTACTCGATGAAAAAGGAACAGAACATAATGGAAATCGATTGACACACGAGAGTTTAATGGAGCTGATCGAGATGAGTCTTCAAATGCACTTCAAGTTCAATGGAAAACGATATGAACAAATACGAGGAACGCCAATGGGATGACCAATTTCCAGCCGAGATGCTGAGGCAGTTATGCAACATTTGGAACGAATTTTCCTGCCAATAATACGACCAAAATATGGATCCTCTACGTGGATGAATCCTTCGTGATTATGAAAACAACAGAACTTGATTAGTCACATCGACCGCTCAATTGTGTATATACTGGAATCCAATTTACAAAGAAAACTGAAGTTGACGATTGTTTACCATTACTGGATGTTCAATGGAAACGGACAAACAAACCAACGTTAGAGACCTGCGTCTACTGGAAAACTTCGCACACGCATCAAATACTGAACTTTCACAGCAAACACCCAAACATTGAAAAAGGCAGATGCATCAGAACCCCATTCAGAAGAGCGGCAACCCAATGCATCATAGATGTACTGAGAAGAAAAGAAAGAGAATATCTGTTCAAAGTTTTCTAGAAGAATGGATATCCATGCAGCTCCACATTACGCAACAGCTTCATCTGAACCCAACAAAGCAACCTAGGAGAAAACATAACCAGGAACACTCTTTCGTATATACAACATATCTAACAAATTGCAGCTGGGGTACTTCGGCAACATGGAATCGACATCGTGCATAAACCCACATCAACACGTCACAACAATTTCAACAACACGAACGAGAAAGTGGCGAAAGAAGAACACTGGAATATCGTCTACAAGATTGCATGCAAAGATTGCCAAAAGAACTACGTTGGACAAACAGGCCGTAAACTGAGCACAAGACTACATGAACTTCAGTTAGCCGTACGCAGAAATGACCTGAATTCACTAATTTCAATACATATCGACCAATTCGGGCATCAGTTCGACTGGGACCACACGAGAATATTAGCCAAAGGAAACGACCGACGGATGCTAAAATTTCTGGAAGCGTGGCTGCAACATATGGACCGCATAGAGAAAACGCTTACAGCGAAGGCATAACATGAACTCGACCAATCCGTGGGTGGGATCGTGAACGGACAGACAAGCCGTATAAAAACCAAAGAATTCCAACTACAAGACGCTTCGAAAGACGTTTAGCTGAAGATATCATCTAGACTGATGAAAAAACGTCCAACTGCAACTATGGCAAGTCGGCGAACACAAGTTAAGCATCATCCAAACGCGGAGCTACGAATATTTTCTTTTATTGCTAAACATTTACCTGGGTTTTCAAGGAAACAAGAAGCTATGATCTGGGTTCTCCATGTACAAGTTGTGAAAGGCTGCTGCAGTCTTTTTCCCTGACCAATTTTGCAGAACATTTCAAAACATGATATTGTGAGGCGAAGGTATAACAGCGAATATGAAGTAATGTGAAGGTATAAAGTGCATTAGCGAAAGGTGCTAAGTACGAGCTTCGGATGATATGTTGAACACCAAAAGCAACGACGGCAATCGCGAATCCGTAATAATTCGGGTTTTTATAAAGATTGCTTCAAAACGGTTCCAGTGAAAACATCCTTGGAAACATAAAGAAATGGATACCGTCATCCGCTATCTAAGGATGTGCAATTCGACAATGTTGGTGAAACAAACTACCATTGGCAAGGTCTTGAATCGTACTGGTTGGGACGAAATTGATTGACAAATCAGATCGAAGTGATAACTATGACAGACATTTGTCCGACAAGTGTTGAGAAAGTATATGCTCCTCTACAGAACTGTTCAAAATTGTTTTTCTTTCCGTTTTGGTTCGGTGATTTTAGTGCATTTTAAATGGTGCACTTTAGAAGGAAAATTATAAAATGAATAATTATAATTTTCATATACTACTTCTACTACTACTACTAATAATATTAATAATAATAATAATAAATCCTACTTTCATATCTTGACCATACAAATTCGATTTAGGAGTGAAAGTAATACCGCTTCTGACATTGAGTGGGGAAAGTTTGATCGGAAGTAAAATTTTGTGTTACCTAGCTTCAAATGTTTAATCTATTTTTGTGTGTGATATGGAAATGCATGCAAATGAGATTTTTTATTAATCTGTTTTATTTCATTTTATCATTTTTAAAATGTAGGTTATTTTATTTTTATAATTTGAAACGTTTATAGGCACTTATCATCACCGATGCTACCTCTGTTATGTTAAGATATTTATCTGTATTTGCTACTTCCAATGAAATTTTACCATCGCTCGTTTTCAGAAACGATGTGCAGTTTTAAGCATTTCCATGTGAAAAGACAATTACCGATTAAAAACTCGTCAAATCATGCACTACATAAAACGAATCTTGTCAATGACATGTTATTTTCATAATTCTATACAAGTCTAGCTACACACCAACAAGTATCCTCAACTTTCTGTTGTGAATACGCTGACGACGTAGTTAATATATGTGTCTTACACAAAGAAGGCTCTTCGAACCCTATTCTGCAACGATATATAAATCTTCACCCTACACACATAATGATGTGCCTGTATTTAAATCCTGAACATGTATGAAACTTTTTTCTACCATGACAATGTAACGCGATAGATTTTACAGCAGTCTCAAGCTAACTAGTCTTAGCATGACACTGTTTGTGGGTTTCGAACTTTAGGCTCTGCACTTTCATCCTCGGATAGTTGGCTCTTACTTACTTACTTACTTACTTTACATTTGTGCGGCTGGCTCCACGGGTGGATTAGCCGGCTTCATTGATGTCTCGGATCGCACCGGCCCACGCACGTCGATCGGAGGCGAGATCGTTGCAGATCGTGATCCAGTCTCGTTCCCACCTGCGAAATCCGTAGACGGTACGCAGACCCATTGAGACATCATCATGAAGTTTCTTGGGGGTAGTGTACAAGTGATGTCCCCAGCACCACTCGGTGTTTGTTCGAGTACACCTCTCTGGCCTTTGCACAACCAATTGCAACCTACAAGGCAGCAGGGAGTTGGCAGATAAACGCGCTATGCGCCAGTTATCTACCTACGGGACTTCTCTCCGGATTTTTCCTCGGGGTTTTCTCCCGAAGCCTTTCCCGCAATCGGGTGACCCACAAGGCAGTGGGGGTTTGGAGTCAGGGTTTTCCTTCCCCTAGATGGATTGCCAGTAGCTGACGAGCTCCATCTGCCCGGAGCTAACTGGTTTTATGGCGCCAGTCACCCGCCTTCGCCCCTTCTCCTGTCAGTAAGAGCAGTTCTGCCGGGCTTGTGAAAGCCACTCGTGCAGGCCAGGAGTTGGACTTGGTTGTCAGAGGCTATTTGAGACGCACGCCACGTGGGAGCATTTTATAGATAGTAGGCGGCTCATTCCTACTACCATCCCCGGCTGTGACAACCTTTGGAACCATAGTTGGCTCTTGGTTGGACATGAGCCATCAACATCGTTCGTTAGGGTGATTTTGTACGCTTCTCTGGAGATACCATTTTTCTACCTTGGTACTGTATCATCTGTCATTTTACTCCACGTAAGAGCTTTCCTGCCTAAACTTGATTTGGGCTCTCGATGGGCATTATTAACCCAATACCGTGATCAGCAGACTATTATTCAGGCATTACGATTAGCCCTCGAAACGATCTTCTTCATAAGCTTTTAAATTTCATATAATCATAGCTAATGAGAAACAAAATTTTATAGATGTAGCTGAATGATGTTTTAAACAATTTTGCAAATGTATGAAAAATAATTTTTTTACTTTGGTGCAATTCTGTTGTAAATAACAATGTCAAAGATTTATACATTTTTCTCTTTACAAAATCGATGCATACTAATCTTTGGGTTCATTTTACGCTTAATTCGATTTTAGCTCATTATTCTTCTGCAAATTATTTCTGTTGGTTTTGAATGACATGTGGCGAAAGGAAATCCATTTATCGTTGTATTGCTTGCTCCAATATTTATTATATCTGGACGGGCGAACCATCAAAGGTAACATTTTTGTAAACTGTGTATATCTCTATGTTGTACATTATACAGTTGTTTGAAGAAACCTGTGTATTTATTATTACGGAAATAGTGATTGAGTTATATATAACATAATTCATGCTTATCGGATTTTCTGTTACCTTTAGTAATTATAAAAACTCAGTCTATATATGGTGGCGCTCACATGCCCCCCCCACAGACATCACAACCGGATTCTGTCTGCTGCCGTCATCAGTGGAGACAGAAAAACTGGCTTAATTAGCCTTGAAACTGATGTAAAGCGGAAAACAAAGTTACACTAGAATGCGTTTCGGGGCTGTAATTAAATGTTTCGACAATCGACACACAGAATCTCCGCGATTCTTTTATGTAAAGAATGATTCCTTATTCTGAGAGATTTGGCCCTGAACTGCTACCATGAGCTGAACTTAGAACTCAGAACATGTTATGGTTGAAAAATCAATAAGCTTAGCAAAAACTCGTAGACATTTCAGTAGATTTTGCTTCGAACCAGTCGATGTTTCTATCTTTTTTTATGAACGTAAGTGGAAAGTGCGACTCAGCGTATGCAGCTTTTCAGAGATTCCCAGTTTTCTGAAGCTGATTCGAGTAGGCTTATCATTCTGAACTCGTCTGTGAAGGCTTTTGCCAATCGCGCAGCTAGATTATGTTTGCACATGCGAGTGACGTCTATCCTTAGCTTCGCAGACAATTTGGCGCGGTGAAATGTAGTCTGGGGAAAATTCAGTTTTGCACAAACTAGCGAAAGGGCAGTGTCACTCTCTGCACTTTGTTATGATATGGCGAGGAATACACTTCCTATATTAGTACGCCTAACAATAATATGATCAAGCTGATGCCAATGGTTAGAGCAAGTATGTCTCCAAGAGATCTTATGTTTCAGTTTTGTTTGAAAGAATGTGTTACTGACACAATGACTGAACTGTGTGCACAGTTCTAAAAGGCGTTGTCCATTTTCATTGGTTTTACCTACTCTGAACCTTTCAAAACATTTTTGTCCAGACTCGTAATCTGCACCAAATCTGGCATTGAAATCACCCGATTACACTACACAGTTTTTAGGGGCACGTTTTTCAGGACTCTTGTGAGGTCATGATAAAAAGCGTCTTTTTCAGCAGCCTTCGCAGAGGCGTCGGTGCGTAAATGTTGACCAATGTAATGGTATCAGTAATGCACTTCAGATTTAGAGTCCACAGCTCCAAATGCTGCATGGTTTTGTGGATTTTAGTATGTTGATTCCTAATCCCCATGGACCCAATAAGGATAGCAAACCGTGGATAGAAAGAACACCTTATTCACTGTGGGGTGCCTAGTTTCAGGCGAGGGTAACCGTCCAATGAAACCTTAAAATCTCTTCCACCGTCGGAAGCAGCCACACGCGCTGAGCTTTACGCCAGTCGAGCCATAGAGTTTAATCGATATCTGCTGCTCCTTGTGTTATTATCTTAATAAGCGGAATTAAATGTCATGTCCATTGGTGCGTTGAGATGTACGCCAAGGCAGTTCAATATGGAAAACTAGCAGTTGCCCATACAGCAAAAGCTCCCTCTCCAGGATACCACTGGCTGATACGTTTGAACAACGATGCTGTCGGAGGAGTTGGCAGGACAAAGTTGAATACAACTTCGGACGGTCTAACGGTACTCCAGCTCCGACGTTTCCTCGAGGTTGACTCCTGAAGCCTTTTCCATGATTTGGTGTAGCCACAAGGCAGTTGAGGTGCAAAGATCAGTATGGCACAAACATTTCCATAGTAAAAACCTCTCGCTGATGTTATTGGGATGAAAGAATTCAATTCAATTGAATTTCAATGATATAAAAAGCATATTGACTTATTAAAATCCATCGAATAATATGTTGTCCAAAGCAAGTGAAGATAATTACATCTGATAAATTTTATAATGGATATTAAGCTAAGATTACTTGCGTTAAACTTAAAATAAATCGTAAAATTCTTTGTATGGGACTATTATCCATATTAAAGAGCACCTAATGGCAATTACATTTTAGGGAATCAATTCACATATGAAGACATAATATGCACGAAGTTTCTTCAGATGAAGGATTATTAAAGCTTCCTGTTTCACAAATAAGTCCAAATAGTTTCCATCTATCATTCCATCGTTCAGATTAGCAATATGCTTCCTTTTACAGAAGCTATACAATAATCAAAAGCTGATATAATCCAAGCCTTGCAAAATAATTTGTGCGATCGCCCCCAAATAAATTCACAGTTTATCATCCAAGTTCAAGTGTAATCTGAACGATTTCGTTCTGCTCATATAAATCGATACGTGACCACTGTGAACAACAAAATCAGCAAAGACCCTGGTGCAGATTCCTATTTCAATCAAAAATTGAATACCAGACTAGGAAGCTATCCAAGTTATCACACGTATTTGGCTTCGAACCATAGAATAGACTTGAATTCCGAGTAACGCATTCACTGAATCACAGAACAATAGAATTTTGAACAAAGGTTTTGAAAAACAACTTGTTTTTGTGAAATTCCAAAGTAGTAGTAGAAAGTCTCATTTTACTCTATAAGTTTTCTTTAGACAATCATTGTTTTTGTCTGTTTTACTTGGAACAGTTTACCTTCAACCGTTGCTCACGCCACTAGCTTGCATGACTTTAAAACGAAATTAGACGAATTTTTATTGCATTATTCGTTTCCAGTACACTTATATACTGTTTAATCTATGTCCTCATATCGTTCATACACTTAAATTTCAATTTTTACCATCCTGTGGTTGTTGTTAAGCTTGTTGCTTTTTAGACCATTAAAAACCTTAAATTACCTTGAATAGCATGTATTCTCATACAAATACTGTAGTATTTGGTGTTAATGAAGTAAAACGAGTAGTAATCGACAGGTGGAATACAACTGAAGTAAACCTGGTTCCCAAATATGAAGCATGCGAGTGCCAACCCCGTCGCATGTTCTCATTAGTTCGTGCAAACAGCACGAAACCTTTCGAGGTTTGTGTGTGTGTGATGGAAATGCAGTCGAATGAGCATCGAACAGCATAGTACTTGATCGCATGGAGAATCAGCCGAAAGCATCACTCGATGATCGTTTTGTGCCTAATTCGCAGATATTTAAATGAGCTCGGCAACTTATGATTGCCTCGCCACGCAAATGTGTTAGGTCTAGTAGATCTTGCATAAATCATGAGACAACGGTACCATACAACCTCGTCAACTGGATATGTTGTTAATTTAGAAATATATATCAAAATGTCGAAGCCAACATTTTTCGTTTTTCGTCACTACCTTTAGCGAGGCGACTTTTTCAAGGTACAATTCTTTATCCATTCTTTCAACAGACACAGACTGTATAGATGAAATTAGTACTTACGTGTCAACCGGAGTGACGAATTTGGTGATAATCTTCAGTGATTCAAAATTTAATTTTTCCAACTTACTGGAAATAAACTTGCCATGCATCTGGGCGTCAACATGTCTGATAATTTGACTAGAGCTAATCATCTGAACTCAGCACTCGGCTCTCATTTAATGCGTTTCAAGCTTTCAGATTCCCTTTTCAAACATTATGGTTGAAGAAACATTTAACTTTACGAAAACCATAGGCTAGAATTATTGCTACAAAAATATATTCGTATAAATTATATGAGTAGGTCCATTTGGTTTGTGAAAGACAGAGAAATGATTTCTAATTTGGTTGGGGCAATATCAAAGGGTAGCTCCATATAATGGTTAGGTTTTGATTTGAATGAAACTTAAGTAGTGAAATTTATCTAATCGTCAGTTATGGAATTTAATACTCAATCAAATGAAATTTCAAGCAATCATTACATTTGGATTAAGGGATATCCAACTTACAAAATTGAATTGAGATGATGTTAGCAATTCGAAGTTGAAACATGTTTTTAATGGGGTGTATGAATGTTTATAAATTCACATGAACGAAAATTTAATTTAACGTTCTACTCCAAGTGACGGTGTTCCTGCTCAGTACTCTTCTAGACACACAACGTATTGCATATGTTGAAAGCCAAACGTGTGCAACAAAAGAGGAAACGTACCCGAGGAAAAAGACTCAAAAGATCCACTGTACATGCCTAGCAGATAAAAGCCTACTTGTAAACATCGTCACATTGCAGACCAATTTTCAAACTACCGATAATTTAGAAATCCAAATAATTTTGTTGTGTATTCTGAACTTTTATTTTTGAGGTTGTATTAGCAAGAAAAGTTGGGTTAGTGGGCCGATTTGCATGACTCGTATATTGTTGATGGTATTTGTTTACGGAAGAACATTCATGAAATGCGTTCAGGTCGTTCTACAGCGGAAAACACTTATTAATGTTGCTGATTAGCTGCTGATGCGTCTTCACTTTCATTGTGTTCGACATAAACGGATGTTTTGCTTTTGCGCTGTTCCACGATTTACTCAGTATTCATTTTAAAAACCTTTGTGCTACAAAAGCTTTGCGTGTACATTATTTCTCGCGCCTGTTTTATCAATCCTGAAAATAATTTCAATCCTCACTTATCTCATTTTAGTCGACTTATTAATGCTATTATTACTGATACGCTTTCTTACAGATAAATTTTAATTTAGAAGAGACCCTTCATCCTTAATCATCACGATACCACGGTCAAAACGATCGTGTAACACAAAAATTTGGAGAAACGTTTTTCTCTGTCATATTCGTGTTTTATATTTTTTGTTCGCTCCGTGATTGGGTACCGTATCTCATTAAACAATACCAAATATCTAAAATTTAGAATATTCCTCTTTCATGATTTTGCAATCTTATATAAGGAGTTGCTTGCATTCAAGATATTTCATGGTTGATGATTGTTCTGTTTGGTAGAAACTAATATTTATGCATGATATGACTATATGTAAATGTGAAGAATAACTAGAACAAATGGAATCGCTACTTTGATAACAGCGTTGGAGTCGTACAACGTCAATATTTCCTAAGGATTGAGTGATAAGACTTTGTAAATGTAAACCAAATTTATTTGTTTGGTACAATCCGGGAATTATTTCTGGAATTCAGATTTGTTTATACAATAAAACGCAAAAACATGGAATAAACTTTCGTTTTTCTTCGTGTTTGATTATAGAATACAAGGAACGTGGCGTTCTCAGTACATCGCCACCGATAATTTATCTACTCTACGGTGAGCCGCTCATATTGCACTGCCAGACCAACCGTCCAGAAAGACAAACAGCGTGAGTTAAATGAGATATGTGTGCGAAATTTCGTCCAACATATGCCACGATTTAAACTGTGCTTTAGAAGGCCATATTAGGCACAGTTTTACTTAGCGAAGAGTATTAAAAACGACTTAAAAAGTGCTCAGCCATGCTTGAGCTTACGAAGTCATCGTTCAAGAGCATAAAAATCATAATTGATCGAATTTTTTATCGCGCACAACAAAACACATAATTATCCTCCTAATTCCAACATATTAACAATAGAGAATTGACCTCATATGTTAGCATCCATTATCAAATAAATCTAATTTGGTAAGTAATAACTTCGCAAACCGGTTCCGTTCGAGACCTCATGAGTAACGGAGGTATCGTCGTTCAAGAACAAATTTCATCCTCCATTATTTCTTACTTCAGACTGGTTGCCCCATCAACCTAGCGAATTCGAAATACAGCAGTTTTAAATTGCGCTCTCGTTAGTTGTTTTGACGCTAACTTTTCTTATTTTGTGTTGAAGTCTGGTGTTCATCGAGTAATCGGTGTGCTGTTGCTTGCACGCAATCAAAACATGAATTTAACGCCATGGATCATATGAATGTGCTAACTTGAGATGGTTGCTTCCAGTCGTAGTTAATATAAATACCCTATTTAAGCCGAGATCTGTTGGGGATTTGATTTGGGCAGTTTTGTCGAAATCTCCATCACTTAATCTTCTCAGTTGAAGAACTTACTAAACACCACATCTCCACAACTCGCTGCCAAGCAAATTTAGTATTTATAAGTTTTATTTTCACACAGATGATTTGTTCACCAGTAGCTTATGCTGGTTTATTTTTCTCAAAGCCATGAATCCTATTCTTGGACATTCAATGGATTGAACGCGACATGGTTGAAGCGTCGAAATTTCGTTCGATTAGGAGATGACCAAATATCCACCGTAGAGCATAAATCTACTGTTTCCACTGATCTTTTCCAACAAGCAACAAATTATCCAAGTGTGCTATGGTTCGCAGATTCAACCGCAGTGCCTGCAGACAAAGTTTACGGCGAGTATGTTTGCACGTATCAAAGTGACACTGAAATGCTCGTATCACATCCAATCCAAGTAACCCGATTACGTGAGTTTGATCAGCGAATCATGTGACGTGTATTTGGATAATTAATAAATGATTATTTGAGCTAATTGCATCATGGATATTACCACTGAATTTTTCGTAATCATTGCCCCGATGTATATAAATGTACGTGATCAAATTCCAGTTGTTTCACATGTTGCGATGGCTGACATTGTCTAAACATTCGATTCGAACCATCAGAATGTCAAAGTTTTTAGCAAGGTTTTATTTATACCGCCGATCTCTCTACCGTTTGATTTTGTCTATTTTTCAAGACTCGGTTATTTATCCCATATCTTTTGAAATGGTTGTTGAGAATATTTCTTCATCAATGAGAATATAAGTTGAATTTATAGTCCAGTTTTATTCACTTGTCTTCCACTGTTACGAGGTTCATTGATTCTAATCCTACTATCTCCAAATGATGACGACAGAGAGTCAGAAACTTGTTGTGGATTGAAGTGAGCACCACAAAACATAGGAAAATCATTCTTTCATTTGCAGAGAAATACTGCTATAATCTACGTGCTTCATTAGTTCAGCGAAAAATTGCCTCGTGCTCATAATATAAAGCAATCAAGTGATGCGCTTTCAGGAAGGATTTTTTCTGATCTAATCTTCTATTAGTTTTTCGAATAATTATCGAGAGTTAACAGTTCCGACGTTAATCGCGTTAACCAAGAGTCACACAACTCAAACTATATATAAATGTTTGTACGGACAGAAAATCCAAAAAATCTATCCTGTCTTATCCACAAAGGAATTTTCCTTTCGTCTACAACGGTCTCCAAATTTAATTTAACTCTTGGGCGATTTTAAACCAAGAATTACCCAAGATGTTGCCGCGTTGCTCCATCCAGACCGACCCTGTCAAATATATTTTTTAATGGCCAAAAATGTTTTGCATCTGTTTTTGTCTTTTAAACATGTTCTCACGTAGAGCATTCTCTTGCTATTCTTCATCGACCCAGGTTTGAGATGGCGATTGTCGGTTGGAGTTACGTTAAGATTGACGGGTTGTTAACCAACGTCCATGAGTTTTGGGTAAGATTAACAGATCATCTCAAGAATTCAATTTACGTGAGCTCTAAATTTGTCCTCAAGAACTCAAGAAAAAACCTGGAATGTAAACTAAGTAGCCGAACTCGTAAGTGGTTAACGGTACGAAACGTTGATTGGCGTCAGCTTCGGTAAAATCAATTATCAGAGACCGGGGAAATATTCCGTTTACTGAGGAACAAAGTAAACAGATTTGTTATTCAGGACAAGTTGTACTATTAAGAACGTATGCAACGCATGATGGAGTTCAACCACGAAATCCTCAATCATGTGGGTCACGATCAACCTAAATTGAAACCCGGAGTTGCGTCCGTGTACATGTCAGCCGGACCAACAACTACTGCTTTAGAAACTGCTGAAGCATTAGCCACGCTTTATTCATCTGTATTCAACCGAGAGAACATATAATTCACATCACAAATGAAATCATTTCAAACACGGTTGCCATGAGATAACTAAATGCCACGTTGAACCGCGTTCTTCAAGCCTTATTTATTCTCATAACCGGAAAGTCTCCTGGAATAACCTCGCTAATATTGAAGCAATGTGTAAACTCGCTATACACTGGCAAATGGCGTGGCATGTAATAATTACTCTCATTTCTAAACTATGAAATGGCTCTGATGTTTCAGGTACAATAAGGTAAAGAGAATTGGCGATAAAATAACCCTACATGGGTTCCGACTGTAATTTGAATTCCCATGATTGCTCAACATAGATGCACAGCCGAACTCTAATACAATTGCCATATGGTGAATTACATGAATAAATTTCTGACGCACGAAAGATTAAATAGATAACTAACTTTTTCGTCGTAGTCCATATAGGCAGTGCTCCAGAATACTACGCAAATCAACTATTCCATCTTCGCATATCACTTAGATAGAAGCATCTAATTCGTTGACTTTTTACGTCTTGAAATATCAATAAGGTTCCAATTTATGCCACATCGATGCAAAACACTTTGTATCCCAAAACTTGAGAGATTCACTCAGTCAATTTCATTCTTAGCTGATTCACTCAGAAATTCATTCCTAAAATGGTCACAAGTGTAAACTAATAAACTATATATACAATCTGTACTTAATAGGTCAAAATGTCTCAACTGGTCACTATACAATATATGGTATCGATTTTCGTTTTGCCTACTAACACTGCTACTCTCCATAAAAACATTTAGCGCGACCGTATGATCCATTCGAAACGAAATTACTTTGTGTTGCACCATATGAACACCTATCAGAAGCCAATCTAGTCTGGTCGATAGATGTAACCGCGGAGCGTTTCCCGTCATACATCATTGAGATCGCATCCAGTGAAAACTCGCCCACCCATCTCAGGTTGCAAGCAATGAATGCAGTAGCCACGAAAAAGTTCATATACAATCAGTGGTTGATTGAGGAAGCGGAAAATAATGTGAGATTGGGAAAATGGACGAGGTTACACGAAGCATATATTGGTTTCGAAAAAAATTTGAGTGGTGATGCTATGAAAGGTTTTGGAAATTTCATTTTGAATTCATCGGACGCCTATCGTGTTCGTGTGAGGACCGCACTTCCAGAGATGGTTCGTTTGGACCGCGATAAAGAGCCAATATCAAAAATGCGAGAACATTCAAATTGTTTGATGAGCCGATATATACCCAATCCGCTGCCAACAGACGTTTTCATTTATGGCACCTTGCCGAGAACATTAATTATCCGATGGCCAGTGAGTTTGTGTTTCAATCATAAGCTCAATTTGTTAAGCAATAACAATTATAGTATAATATTCATCGCTGGTTGATAAAGTAAACGGAATATCCATACATCATTTCATATCGCTTCATCTATCCGTTTATCAAAAAGACTATGACAGTTTAAAAATCAAGCAATTTTATCACTAGATTCGCGCATTAAAACCATGATATATGCATTCTAGAAGAAGAGAAATATCTTTTTAGATCCATTGGCTTTGACAGCATAGTCCTGAACCGGGTGTATATAAGTGTTAATCATTAGAGGAAATAAACACCTATCATTAAATAAACAGCATAATTACACCAAAGTCTAATTTGTAGTCTCCAGTCCAATTATTCTTTAGAATACCAATTTGCTTGTGGCATCCACGGATCTCACATTTGCACCGGTCTCATTTTTCATTTAAGCTAACCATTCGCTGGTATGACTAAGATAGTCGAAACTCATCGCAATAAACCCATCGCTTACACGTTTGTGTTCACAATGTCCATCTGAAATATGAAATTCGATCACTTGTAACTGGATTGATTTCGAAATTAAATTTCAAATAAAAATTTGTTCGAATTCTATTAGATACAACGAAAAATTTGATCCGGTGCGTTTGTATTACTATCGAGACAACCTGCATTGTTAGTAACGTTGCGAAGATGTTTTACTCAAAAGTAAAATTTAACCTCGAGTCCAGATTGTAACTCACCCACTACGCAACTGCATACAGCATTTTGTTTACCTGGAGCAAATTGCTCAATTACCTTGTGTATTAAGCGATATTTGAAGAATAAGTTGTTTATATTTGTGACCACTCATCCGTGCCAAGCCCATCGAACTATTCACAAAGTTGATCACGACGGTCCATAATGGAAGCACTGGACTCGAGTTTCGCTCTCATTTGAGCTCATCAGCAGTGCATATCCACCGCTTCGGGGGCGGGATTCGAACCCCCGACCATCACCATTGTAGTCCCATGTCTTAACGACTGGGCTACCGTCCACCGTTTGAACGATCGCAATTAAGCGTTTATGGCACATTTGAGTAGCTTTGTTTGCCCGACCAGTTCAGAAGGAGCCAGCAACATCTATTGTGGTCGCCCAACCGAACAGATCTCCGTGTCAGGTCTTCCCATCGGATACAGTGTAAGCTAACACCGATTAGATCTGATGGGCATTGTTGTTTAAGCAATATTTGGAGAATAAGTTGTTTATTTTTGTATTGTGTATTACCCTAATTAGAATATGTTTAACAGGAGTCCTGACACCACCTTGGCCGTTGATTCATTGTATCGAAGAAAACTATACATTTTGACCCAATGGATCTATATAGCTCACTTAAGTGTGAGAATGGAAGCAAATTCTTCTCACTGAATGTTAACCTGATTCTTAAAATGTTCCGTACACAAACTAATCCAGATTTTGTGTACGACAATGTTCGTGTCGCCTATATATTTCTGTGGTTTCTGTAAAGCGTTTCAAACCATTAACATTTAATTTAATTGAATATGATTTACTCAAGCAAACTTTTAATGGTATAACTGGTAAATGCCTACCTTCTATTTAACATATCAACCAAAGCCGCAAGGCCATGATTATGGAAAACGTCCTTGAATTGTCGTATTCCATTGCTTAGTTGTAATCGTCCAGATAACAGTAGTCAATAAGCTGATAATTTTCTAATGATTCATGATTGTATCAGATCGATTAATAAGCCAAACCTAATACGGAACTACAACATTAATTTCAGTTTGTCCCACCATTCACATCAGAAATTCCTCTTTCAAAATACAAAATCGTTGTCACGTGTTCCGATTGTAAATACGGCACAAAAACATGGAACTTGATTACTGATAGACCGGAAGTTGTTCTCAAGGACGTCACGACCTTACTTGGAGTTGACAGTGGAAACATTCAGGTTGTCCGAATCGAGGCCTTCAAGCTGTACAAGGCAAGAGCTTTTTCATTCACGTTTCACCAATTTTGTTCAATAAGTGATTGTAATTTGTCTTGTCGAGTTCACTTGCGGATCGAAATTAAATGACAATAGTCATGATGGATTATTTCGCGATCAATACAAGCGATTGTGAATGATTTTTAGCTGTCCAATTAAAACGAAGGTCTAACAAACCTTTTTGTTTCCGTTGTATGCATGTCAGAATGAGGTTAACGTTTGCGTTGAGCTAATCATTGGTGCCATAACGAAGTATTTGTCAAAAGAGACGAAGAGCATAAAGGTTGAAGAGGGAAATCGAAAGGCTTTTACTGAAAGTTCGGAGTTCAAAATATGACTCATCTATCACTTCATGCTCACCAAGCAGCGATATTATAATTTTTTCAATGACAACCTTGATTTGACAATGAGCGAACGGGATGAACGGCATTCAATAAAAAAACTGTTCTTAACCAGAATGCCATTTGAACACAACCGAGTATTACATAGCGCTTAACAAACTTGCTCGATTTGTAATTCAAATTATTCATGGTAATTTAGGATAGAAGGTTTAATGTATCACCGTATATTTCATCTATACCTCGAGCACATAAAATAAAGCGTTGTTTTAAAACAGATTTTTTAGTCTCTCCTTACAAAATTCAATTACAAAAAACTAAAATATTACAATAATCGAAAATCGTTTTGGAAGAATTGCAGGAGACGAACAGCACAAAAAGATAAGGTATGATACAATGGAAAATGGAGAGGGAAAAATCGAGTTGAGCTTGTAACCCACTGGTGGATTAGGCTGGTACAACCAAACCTTTCAATCTCAGGTGCACACGCACCCACATTTAAATGAGTTTGAAACTTGAGACCGTTTTGTGGAAACGGAATACATACAACTAGATAATACGTACTTTAATAAAAAAATTCGCACTTTCTCGCATTTCCATCATACACATACCCCACAAACGGTTTCATACTGATTGCACTCATCTGGTGTGTATCGTCTGGCCAAGACCTGAATGCGCTTTAAATATTATTGTCACGAGTCAAAGTTAAGTTTACAGAAACGGCGGCACCTGACAAGTTTCTGTTTTCCAAAGTGCGTAGGCTTGAATCTTTATTCTCAAACAAATCACCAGGCATATTTGCAAGGACATGTTTTACGCATTTTTCCGAAATTAAATAAAACTATATCACCGTTGACCTCGGTGTAATTTTATCGAATGCAGCTGAGAGCGGATTTTAAATGATTGCTACACATAGATACCGGAGTATTTAATATGGAAAATGAGAAAGAAACATCACCGAAATGTTGCGGAAGGACTGAATGTTTCACTTCTTGACGAACACTATTTTGAGTGGGCATCATACAACGATATAATCCGTGGAGTTCATTGATTTGAAACCTACACCTCTTGCTGATTACATTTTTGGCGTAACCAAGATGGTTTATTAAGCGCACTTGTTGTGCACATTAGGCAGTTACAAACTGTAGACCCGGAAGCACCCTTTGGTAACTAACGTTGTACTGAACTTGTGATAAAAGTAAGATCCACGAAAGAAAAACTAAGGAAGGAACATCAATGTGCTATGATGCATATGCGATGATGTAGTCGAGTTAAATTGGAAGAAAATGCCAGATATATTGATATGCTCGCCACAAAATCATCAACAGCGTTCAACTGTAATTGTGGTTGATTTTAAAATGCACATGTCATTAAGGAATGTATCGAAACGTAATGTGCGACTAAGTTGAATAAGTTGTATTGAATGAACTGGTACAAACATCACAAAACCCAATTACTCCATACGATCTCCCGTAGGTGGATTTATACGTGTTATCCGACACGAAGGATATTATCGACGGACCGATGCAAGCATTAGGATATTCCGGTGAAGATGAACCACTCGCTATGACCAGAGAAATACGGGTTGAAATGATTACATCCAACAGCGTCGTGCTCTCGTGGGTGATGGATGCCGAGGTAAAACACAACGAGTTTTTAAGAGGATTCCGCGTCAAGTGGTGTGTGAAAGACGTTCGCGAATGGCTTTGCAAATATCAGGTATGAAGATTAATTAGGAATTTCATGTTTCAATTAAAATTACGCACTCCATTTTACCATTTTGATATTTGACCGTTAGTTTATTGTATTTTTTTTCTGGTGAAAAATAAATTGACGAGGGTGATGAATATGAAATGAGAGAACGAAATTAATTACGACGGGGAGGACTGTCGGAATGGATAAAGGGTGAAACGAATCACATCCGAATTTTATTTCCTATAAAATGTCTTTTTTCCGAACTTGGACACCATGGATGGAAAGAGACATTTCACTACTCGAAAGGATTTATCATAAGAGTAATAAAATGATTACTGGATTGCATGAACTACCGTTTGAGGAGCGACTGACTAGAGTTGGATTGTGCACTCATGATCATAGGTAATTCAGAGCTGATTCAATCCTGGCATAACGAAAAATCCATACAACGTCCTACCCGCTCAGACACCTCGTTAAAATTGGTTTCAATCTCCAGAACCGCAGTCGCAATTTGGCCTTTTAAATACCACATTACCGATAAGACTGTAGTCAGTACTTGTACGCTTACTGTGAATCAGTTTACGCCTCTAGAAATTGCATCATGACCGAATTAAACGTTACGAACTTTAATGTTGTATGTACACTGAAACGGTCTACTGCTTTCGTTGAGGCGCACACTTCGATATACAAATTTACCAAAATATATTTGCGGTCGATATTTACCCATTTCATGTCATACTTGGAACTTTTACTCCTCTTTTGAACCACATGGAGGCAAACATAAATGTAAAATCTGTTTAACTTTCATTTACATATTACATGGTATTTTATTGTTCTTTGCATTTTTCACCTTAAATCTTGACTCATGAATCTTGAAATGAGGTGTAATGAGGACAATGTTGTTTGCATTACAAGTGATAGGTTAACGATGTTGGCATCGACCGTCAAATTGAACAACAATGCATGCTTTTATACACTGAGAAATGCTTTCTTAATGAATCTGGTTCTGACAGACAGCAAAATGCCTCCTCATGTAAACGCAATTAAAAATATTCACTTCAAAATCGCGAAATTACATAATCATGTAATATTATATTCGAAAAATGTAATTCAATTTAATTGCGATACACCTTAAAAGTGAAGACTGCCCAAACAATAATGCAGTACAGACGTTACTTTTCGTTTTCAAACAAATAGTATCCGATACCTTGCCGTTTTCGAATACTACTATTTCGGAAAGTTTTCAATAAATATGCGGATCGAAATTGGATTGTAAGCATTATCACGCCACGTCTTGACGGGTTAAAAGTAAACGCAATCGTCAAATAAGTTCGCAAAATGTGTTGGAAATGAGTGGTTCATTGTAATGGGTCGATGCAAAAGTTCCAACTATCCTAGGTTTATTTCATTTCTTCTTTTCGTAGTCCAATAGAGACTCCATTTCTCGTCTCCAGTGACGATTGGTGTATAAGAAACTTTGCAAAGTGTCTTTGGGTTTTCCGGTGGCGAGCGAGATTTCGAGCAGTAACAGATAGCCACAAATCCTTCTGTTTTGGGGGAAGTTCGTGTGAGACACGCTGCAAGCTTTCAAGTGAAACCTATCAATTGAAGGGGGCATGAAATCGTCACAAAATCACAATTCATCTTACTGCTCAATCTTCCTTCAAAAAAGATGTTGAAAATTTGATTTTGGTTGAATTGAAAACAAAGTTCAAAGTACTAAGAAGACGATAAATGATATTTGTCAAAACGATCAGTTTTATCTTGTAAAACATTACTGGCTTTTTTAATGGTGTATAACGCATCGCCAAACATGAAATTTCGTTATATACAAATATTTTATGTAATTGCGAATCTTAAGCACCATTGTAATAGATATATGAGGTATATTCGTAAAATGAGTACATCATGATTAATATATGCAAAACGCCAAATGCTAACATAGCAGGTGAACAGAAATTTCCCAAAATACTGACAAGAATTAAGTCCGTGCAGGAAAAAGTTTGGATTGATGACCTGTTCACAAAAAAGAACGAGGATTTAAAGTTTGAAGTATTTAAAAATTTATGCATGACAAGCGAACAATTTGCAACGCCAGAGAAATACGTTACGAGTGAATTTATAAAAAAATAATAGTATACAACAAATATATCAAATGTAGTCTTGCAAGAAGAGACCACGGATTTACAGTCAAGAGAACAGCGCTTGAATCGTTAGCATTAGCTGAAGTGAATATCTTCGGCCACCCGTAAGAAAAATAAGTGAACGCATTCAAATTAGTACTGGTGCATGGAAACCAAATCAATTTTAGTTCGATTGATCAAATGGAAAGTTATCTTGAAGATACGCAGCCAATGCACTTTAGTGTGGAAAACTTACATGTAAAACAGCATACCCTAATCTGTCGTTCGTTTGTGAGGTCATGCGCCTTCACATAAATTTTGCACGTCTCTTATTTATTTCAAAACGTGAATATCCACAAATGCCATCAAACTACAAGCATATTTTTTAAACTCAGTATTAGCGCGTTTCCTAATTTGTATCTAAGTTGAATGCGCTTTACTAGGTTGCACAAATCTTAATTCCTTATACAATCTTTCAACGTGAAGGATGCTTCAAAGCAGGAGCGTGTGTATGTGATTCTTTGTACCGCTTAGATGGACAATGTAGCCTCCTGAGCCCCAAGTATAGATTTGTTGAAGGTCTTCGAATCTGTTACCGGCGATTGCACCGTCCACAATTTTGTAACATTTGATGATTCACAGTTGCATTAAAAATTCATTCTTAGCTCATCTTCTACTGCCAATCGTATTTCAACAAAACAAAGAATGTTTCGAGCCAAAATGATACACTCTCACTTGCATTATTGATTATTGTAACTGAATAGAACCTTAAAATATCCGATCAAAGGACAACATCTACTACAACAAGTAAAATTTAAAACTTTTGTTAATACAAATTGTGCCGCAATCAGCACAAAGGACAACCTTTGAAAATTCATGTGCTATGATGCCGAAAATATAAATCAGAGGGTTATTATATAATTCAGTGATGTTATCTACATAGTATAGCATTGAACCAAAAAAGGACGTTCCTTGCCTGACTCGCAGAATCGGCAGGAAAGTGACTAGCAAAGCTTGTAAACGTGACATTGTTTCAGCTTGATAAAAATGCTCAATTTCACTGACTTAAATACCTTGCAGAAACTTGACGTTTTCCATAAATGTGACGTTTTAACTTCGTACCTAAATTTTTGTTTTGACATTTGTTTTCCCAAGGAAACTATTTTGGTCCGTCCTGAAAATCATGATTAAGACATTGTTTCTCAGATTTCTATTTCCTTTAGGCCTGAAATCCAACGTCTGAGGAAGTTATACACGAAATCAATTACGAAGATAGAACAGTCATTAAATATGGAACACGCTCAAACAATTGTTTGCAAGAGACAAAACGGGTTTTTTTTCTATTCCTGATATTATTACTTTCCAAAAGACGATCCTGTTAAGTACCGCCCAACGGCTTGTACGTTACTCAATGAACTGGAAAGTATTAGGCTTCGACAAATGGATTTGAGCTGTCAGGTAGAAGATTCTCATCAGTTCAGTTTGCATTTCGGAAAAGCAGTTCAACAGTTGACGCACTTGCAGTGCTAACGAACCACTTATCACGTTCCCGAGAAAGATTGTTTCCTTTATTACACCAACTCTTAAAACTGTGCTGCATGAAGTTCTTTGCTTGAAATACTTCATGACAGTGGTGCCCATTTGAACATACTTCACAGGATAGCCTTCTACTGACCTGAATGGCAAAGTCTCCCATTCACACCTGACGGTGCCCTGCAAGGCGCAATTCTTTCTCCCTTCTTATTCTCTGCTTACATTTCCGATCTTCCACATTTTTATTCCACACTTACTCTCAAATACGCTAGCAAAGTTGCTGTTGTTGTCAACCACCATAGGCGTGCTGACTCTCGTGCATTTGAGTCAATTATCAATAGAATTGGTCAGCGGTAATCCTTACTCGGCTTATCGTTAAATCCTGAAAAATGTAAAGAGGTAATATTTTTAAATTTGATTGGTTAGCGAAGCCAAACCTTGCTACAAGGTATATCACCGGTTTCCTTCAATGGCTCCGAGTTCAGCAGAAGCATCTGTTTTATGTATCTTGGCGTTACGTTTACACAAAGTCACCACTAGACTGATCATGTGACTACACAGTTCTTGAAGGTTCGAAGGCTATCGTTCTACGCCCTACGCCTGCGTTCCCGATCCGTTCCACCTGATGTAGTTTGACATTTTGATTTTTCCTGCATTTTTCCTTACTTCCTCGGGTAAGTTTCACGAGTCTAATTAAAAAGGTTTTCCTGATGACCAAAAGAGGTTTTGAGGTTATCGCACGACTGAGCTTTGCCTCTACCGAGTTCATGATCGTCGAACGACATTTCTGTGAATGTGACAGATTGGTTAGAGACATAACTTTCGATATTGCAAACCCACTGTATGATGTCCTCATGACTTGCAAATCGTTTTCACCTACGCGAAGTCAATACCTCACCCTTTATACAAGGAATGAAAAATTCAGGAATTCTTTCGTACCTTAACTTGACGATTATTTAGTCAATCAATCGTAAGTAACTATTGACCTAAGGAAGCGAATGACAATACACATTTCAATCCAATTTTGTACGTAACGTTTTTAAAACAGTGCATTTCGAGTGGTTGAAATAAATATTATTTGTGAAAATTCGTGTAAACCAATAAAGTCATTTTCTTCATTTTCTTCTTCTCCTCCTTTTTACTTAATTAAGTTTATAGTCTACGAACTCAAATGTGTGAATTTATCTCACATATTTTATTCACATACTTGATATCACAGATTTACTTCGATTCTTTTATAGTGAAACATATTTTTTATTTTACGATTTCGACAAGAACGCATAACTCGCAACATTATATGTAATCGTCAAAGTAATGAATAAAAACAAACTGTTTAAAATCGTTGCACATTTCATTGGCAGGATTTCATTGCCCAAAAAGTTCCCGCAATCTTCCACCCTGAATTGAGGATGACCGACCAAATAATTCAATCGACTACCCATTTTTCCGGCTCAGAACATTCCGTGGATAACCTGATTCCTACAAGCGACATGCTTCCAGCGTCTGGACTACAATTATGGGATGACCGTTACAAAGCTCATGTTATAGGCTTACCGGAAACGAGTCGCATTTGTTTCAGCATACACGTACTGAATATCAGAGTAGTCGGCAAAGCAAAGTGAGAGGTCACTTTCGGTAACATTTTTTGTTAATAATCACATTGTGACTCTCTTTAAAACCAAATATCCAATGAAGGTTGGTGGGGGTCAAATGCGTCACAAAATTTAGACATCAGACAAAGTGATTGGAGCCAAATAACATAAACTGTTAGTGAATAAAATAACGGGAAAATACCGTGGAAATAAGTTTAGTGTAATTGTAAGTAGCTGTTCCTGCAGCAGATGGATTTAGGTCAGTAATACATATTATTATGATTATTATTATTAGATCAGTGCGTGTTTTGAAGTTGTACATAATGTCTACATGTTACTTTTCTCCAGTTCAACTCACGCGTACGATGCAATAACACAATGAGATCTAACTGAAACAAAATTTTGCTGCACAGGAAGTTTCGGTTGAGCATCTTGTTAATGTTGTGTTTGGGTGTATGCAGCGTATGCAGCAACGATCTAAAATAAATGAAAACACTTTGTTTACCAACTACTCATAAGTAGCCGAAAATGTAGCATAAAATAAAAACCGCCTCATTCGGTGAGTAAAAAACTACTAGCCCGAAAGGTATTTGAGAATATTCCAGACCGATCGGTACTCCATAATCATGAAAGGAAAGTTTGCAATGAATCGGTTATATCAATTTTTTGGTAACGTTTCGAGCGTAACTACTACCAATTTTCATGATCATCGTTCAAGCAAATGATCTACAATTTTACCTATTGGTTTAGCATTTCGTTTTATGGTACTCTCAGTATTTATATTTGCCATAATAGAACTATGTTATGGACCACAATACACTACGTTTAATTGTTAAAATTCTCAACAAGAGTTTGGCAAACGATTGCTCATGACGCCTCAACTTTAACAAATTTTCAATGTTTTATTTATCAGATTTTATCTTCGAACAAATTCGGTAATGACAGATTTTTATTTGTTTTTCATTTAATGTACTTGGTCAGCATGTCAATTACACTTGATACTATGAAGTCCTTGCAAGGATTTCACTTGAAATCTGTGGAAGACAAGCAAGCAACATTCGCGTGGGAAGAAAAGGATATTCGTAAATTGGAGCCTAACACGGTCATTCGATATAAATTCCATATACGGAAAAGTGAGCATTTTTGTTACCCCTTCAAATTGAGATGATCTTATAACTCAAAAGTCCGCGAGACTCCTGATAAGGTTACATACAATCACATTAGTGAACGTCGCCAGTCTACTTCAAATTTATCATGATTCTTGAAATTCCAGGTTTTAATATAGACTGCTAATGGAAGTACGTAGCCAGAACGTTTACCCGTGTTTAAGTCTGCAAATGTGATAGTTTGAAGTCATGGTTATTAAGTTTGGTATAATAAATCTTTTGGTGACCGATTCAGAACTTTGACAAAATTTAACAAATCGAATCGATGAAAATGGCCTGTTTGGTTCATCGAACTTCAAATAAAATCGCTACACATTCCTATCACTTTGTATCATGTTTTGTTCAGCAAGGCATACCAAGCAAAACAGATTTTAACAGAGAATGTGGGGACACCAATGCTTTTGAATATTTGCCTGCTACAATAAGTTTGTCGGGCTTTAAAAATGATGAAGAGGGTCAATATGAGGTGACTTCCTATAATTTGAATGTTTTACTTTTGTGCAACTTTTTCCACGGGCGTTAAAGTCGGTTTCATTGATGGTTCTAATCACGCTGGACAACACGCGTTGGTTATAGGCGATATATTTGAAGATAGTAATTCACCTGAGTCTCCACTTCGAATGCCGTAGAGGGTACGCCGTCCCAGTTCGTCTAAATCCTCATTTACATTGAAAGCCAGCTCCTCACCTTTCACCAAATCAAAGTAGGAGTGGTTTTAAGGTCGAGGTCGAGTTTCGTGAGCTCTGATTATGTCTTATTTGGACGTGACCAAACCGATACTGTTTTTACCGTTCGATTTGAACGGAAAGTGTAGGTATTCTGTCGAATCGCTCCCGATAAGCAGCGGGCGCGTCTCACATCTATGATACAATACATGGTATGTCGCTGCATGGTAAACTCGTATTGTAATCTTGTGGCTGATCCCAGTCATACGCCAAAGAGTGCCGCTCAGCAGCATAAATGCATAAAACGCACAATCTACCCTTAACTTCTCACAAGATTTCGCCTCACAATTGAGTAACATACTTAAACCAAATTATTTGAAGACCGGAAAATACTCGATCGGACGGCCATGGGCGTTCAATTTATAGATACCTAGTGTAACGGCTGACTCCGTGTTCGTCTTTCAGTTTCCGTTTGAACATTTGCTCGAGGATATAATTTTCGCGGGTATAGCATCAATCCATTAAATACTTTGTGTCTACCCTCACCGCGGGTAGGAAGAATCGATAGACCGGAAAGATAGTTCCATAAACTTTAATCAATTGCAAGTCTTTAGATAGAAAAAAATTTGTAGCTCTGTAAGTAAATGATGAGCAAATTGTGTTAGCGGAGATTGCGTAGTTGGTGTTGGATGGTTCGTCATCAGGATGGATGACGTCTATGGCAAAACGTCATTCGAAGTTGGAATTCTTTGGTTCTTATATGGTTTGTCTCTGTTCATCATTGTTCACACTGATTGCGTTTAAGTCTCTATATTGGTGGATCAGAATGAATACCATCTTTGTGATAAAATATAAACAACCCAGTTTCCTATTGCATATTCTCCGTCAAATCAGGTCCAAACTAATCAGGCTGAATCCCCGTTTCAGTTCCAAATTACCAGTAGCTATAATTAAGAAAATAATTAAATGGTATAATAGGGAAAAAATCTTTTAATCAGCTCAATTATTGTGGAAATATTGTTAAGATTGGTAAGTTGATGAAAATCGTGGTTATAGATTTGTGAACATTCAACTTTGAATATTAGATAATGCGATGAGAATAATATCAGCTTTTTAGTCTTGAGTCTGTGATATCTACAGTTGCACGGTTTTTGATGCGAACGCAAGTACAATGGCGGATAGTTGCGTAGGCACATCATTTTTTTAAAATGACGATGTTTAAATGGATAGAAGTGAGAGGTCGGTTTTTCACGTGATGTTTATTTGAGATGACACAGTTAATTTCATTTAAAAGACATGGTGAGCGAATCTGCAGAGCGTACCTGTCACTATATTCTCGGTGTACACATAGCTTCAAGGTTTTGAACAAACATTTTCAATTTGTTTGTCTCGAATGATGATCGCTTTTCTATGAGAGGTCTGTACACGTGGACTCAAATAAACAAATCAATACTTTTACTGTTAATAGATTTATTGAAGGTGTAATCTCTTGAATAGCTAAAAGAGAAGAAATTCACTACGGAACTTTTCGTGTCATATAGTATTGTTGTATTAAATTTTGTAGCATTCTGATAACTTTCGTTAACTGTTCTCATCAGCGATCCCTCCTGAATCGATCGAAGAAACGGAATCTGAAGTACGGGAATGGCAAAACCACGGAGAGCATCTGGAGCATCCATCTTTCACCATGAACGGTCTAGAGGCCGATACCGAGTACATCGCATCGCTGATTCTGAAATCTGGACGGAACAGACATTCAAGCAGCTCGTTGATATTTCGAACAAAACGATTCCCACCAGGTGAGGGTTACAAAATTTACATAAACGATAATTCTATAACACAAAATCACGGACCATGGATGGGACAATAATAATCATTCACTCCAATAATTTTATCAAGAAGTTGTTTGCACTATCATGTTTTGGTGAGGTCGTCAGTATGTGTCGTCTTATTCAAACTTTAAGATACATCACAATGTGAAAAATTATAAAAACGTATTGTCCACTGTTAGATAATGTTGGTACTACCAATTAGTCCTGTACGCCGTGAAGAATGTGATAGAAATTTATGTTAATACGGATCCAACAGTGGCTTATAAGCGCAACGAGGTTACCTTTTCCCCACTGTTTCAAGCCATGCGGATGCTGATCGTACTGTCACTAACTGCTTAGTACAAACCGCACAAAACCGTCCAGGGTGTGTGATGGAAATTTATTAACTAGGGAATTTTGTTACAAAGTTACGGTTGAAATATTGTAGCTGGTAGGGGAGAAACCGGAATTATTGCCTCAGGCCATTTAAGGTCAACAAGTGGCAGGTGGCGCGCATCTGGCCACTTATCGCAATATTCGGGTCATCAGCCCAACATTAAACAAGTTACCTCCGAGTGGCACACACGCATATCGATCGCGTCTGGATTCCACCGTTTGGTCAATCAACGCTAATTGCGTTCTCCAACGAATCCAACTAACAAGGGAAGCCGTGTGGTCATAAGGACAAATAACGAAACACACACTTGTCTTATATAGAGAGAACAATCAATCACATCGGTGATACTCAACATGTCTGTCCCGGTCGCCACGTTAATCTGATTTGTCAGTGTATTTCGTGCAAACCAGGGCTCGTTGCACCGACATTGAAGAATTGCATATCGTTCGTATTGCGTTTGGCGTTGTCCATCTGCTCATACTTGTATAAGGTTAAACGTCGGTAAATACATCGAATTCGTATAATCTCTGTGATCTCAGCAACTTTAATGAGTTACTCAAGAGAAAGATATGGGTGTGTGAATTAGCAATAACTTGAACTCTTCACGACAGTGTTATGTGGTATACAAAAAGTCCTGCAAAAGCTTAGCACTGCTCAGAAGGATCTTCGGTAGTTTCAAAATGCAGATACTCCCATGGATAATAACCATCCATATCAGGCCAACAATGGAGTACGCTGTCATCCATGACATGAACTTGCTGCAACGCGTACACCTTCCTGCTGTTCAACATTCTGCACTCAGTAGATCACGTGCAAGAAGCACGTGGCAGCAGATCTCGTGGCTACAAGTTAATTATTGCACACTTTAGATCAAATTGTCGAAGGTTCTTCTTTGGTGCTCGAGTTTGTTTTATATGGAACTCTCTGTCCCCAAATACATTTGTACATCAAGCATGAACATGTTCAAGGCTGAACGATACAAGTATATGTTGACCAATTACACCTCGCACCTGAATACTTAAGCTAAATTTCCACAATCATGATTGATTTATGTTGCTCATAATGCAATCCCTATAATTTATTGTATGTTAACTGTAAATATTTTTCTTTTTGGACCATTAAAACTTTGAATTACTTTGAATTACTTCTAATGGTGTTATAGATCGAACCATTAGAATGCAACCGACCCGAAACCCGAAATATTCCGAGTTTGCAATTGTCGTCGTCGAACTTTTCGGCGCTTCTTGCTCTTGTGTTGTGCCGGGGTGTGGAGTTCTGTAAATCATTCGCAAGGTCGTGATAAGCTCTCACTCAGAATGCAGTTCGCATCTTCACAATATGTGCTGAAGTAATTCTACTTTCAACACGAAAATAAGAGGAAGTGATTCGTTGAGTGACGTCTTTTGCAAGCTGAAGTTATCGCAAAATTCGCACTAATTGTTGTCGAGCTTCAGCTCTGTTACCGAGGGAGAGAACGGTGGGCGGTTTTACAATATAATGGCAAGTGCCAGTAATTCCGTTATGCCCAGCGCCTACCATCTCTTTAGTATATCATTTTATATCTCGAAAACCGATGTTGGTTGTTGCGAACGACAAACACTTACCTAATTACAAAGAAGGTCCAACGTTATCATGCAAGTCACAAAACATTTAAACCACACACAAGTGGGTATTATGCAACTTTTTACTAAATATGCACGAATCTTTTGTACCACCGGAGTTGTAATACTTTTACAGATTGAGTTTAATACCATCCGAGAATGATTCTCTAGGTTCAGCTCTCGCGATGCCCCTTTTCTAAATTCCGTTCAAGGTGACACGCGTGCCAAGTCTTTTATTGTTACGGTAACATTAGACGTTGAAATCAGTTTCCTAATTGGGCTGGGGAATTTTATTTGTGGTTATTCATGTTCTCACTAGATTAAAATTCGCAAGTTATTCATGAGGGAAGGGTTTGTGAAGTTTTGTTAAAGATCAACGACATGACTTCGATTCTCAGCCAGGAAATAATTTTTAAATAAAAATTATCGCTAAATGTTTTGCTTAAAACCAGCGAATCTTTCAATCGAGTAGAAAAATTACAAAAGGTTTTTTAGCAATAAATATAACTGTAAGCATACAACCAGTATCAATTCCTATCGGATTTCATGTTTTCACCCATCAGATACTCCAGTGGTTCCCCAAAACTTATCGGTTCTTTGCTATAGCAAAACCAATAATTCTGCTAACGCAATACTCACATGGGACCTAGAAAGTGGCGCTTCTCCTCAAACGGAGTTCTTAATCGAATGGGTCGCTGGTTACAACCGAACAATAGACGAAAATACCTTAGAAAAGTGGAAAAATTTGACATTCACAGAGAGAACGCAACGTTGGATTAATCTTCATTTGCATCAAGCACGCGCCATCGCTCTGCATCGAGCATTGTCAACTCAATTCACAAACGTACCCCCAGGGGCTGTCTTGGACTTCAAAATGTTGCAAAGAGTGGACGGTCGATTACATTATACTGCTGTGATACTGCTGAACGCAGATTCGGCCTATCATTTCCGAATATCCTCGAAAACTTGGAAAGGATTTGGCATGCCTAGTGACATTGCCCCTCCTATGAAAGCTCGATCGACCGAAATGTGTTACGTGCCCCCTCAACCAGTGCAAGTGCTGCCACTGCGACTTGTTGTTTATGGTATACAACCAAATTCACTTTTTGTAAGGTGGAGTGTAAGTTACAAAAAATACAGTAATCGCGTTTGTAAACTATTCATGGGTCAACGTCATTTATATCTACGAATCAGTATGTCGATTGGATGAAATGAGGTATATTAATTTAACTTTAATTCGTGAATCGTTTAGGTGATTAACGTTGTTCAGTATTTACAGTAGATTTCGTATTTACCATTTCGAATTTTATATAAATAATGTGTCAGATTAGGGTATGTGATGACAATTCTAGATTCAATTTAACTCCCAGGAGAAACACCATCGGTGCAATGCATTCTGCTTTCGTGTACAAAGGTAACACCCGCACAAAACAAATCTTGATAGACATATTTCATGTGTCTGATTTCTTTCAACCCTAATTATAATACTACCATTGCAAACTAACTCAAAATTTCATCAGTCTGATAATGCTCGATAGTTCGCGTTGGATGCTTTGGACGTTAGTAAATCGAGGTGGTTTATAACATCAGCAGAGACCCATCCTGTATGACATTCAAGATTCATGTGCATTCAACTGTCTTTTAATTGTCCGATTGCTAATCGTTAATCTTATTCGTGATCTATTTCTTACTAGTGCATGTACAATGGTTTCGGTTGCTTGATGGTTTAGTTGATCGGGTCTTGTTGTGGGTCTTGGATTATTTCCAAAATGAAACCGAATTTTAAGTTGCAAATGAGGATGAATTCTTGACTTTGTACAAAGTCAAATCGAATTTCCAGTGTCAGGTCTTGGATACGCAGAACTGATGAGTGGCAATAAATATCGAAGTGATCGTTTGCTTTCATCTGCTTTTCAAACTTCATATACTACTTATTTAGAGATTCTATTTTTAACCGAAAATCAACCATCTCGTCTATAATGGAATATTGCAAAATATTCCAAACAGTCAACGCTGCTGCACAGCACCCATTGTGAGACTTAACTTAGAAATGATGCTAAATTTCAAGTTTTAAGTTCTGACGTTTCCTAGCCATTCCAAAACAACTATCATGAGGTCACCAAACACTATCCGAATGTAGTACTCATCTTGCCAGCGACATCTCGTGTTCTCCTGTCTAGCATCTGGCAGTCAGTATTCCCCCTTCGTATTTACAGATGTAATCATATTTGCTTTGCAAATTTGGTCACTTAATTCTAGGAATATAAAAATAGTTGAGATCAATTATTCGCTGCTCACTAACAGAAGTGATTAACATTCCTTCGTCTTCGTACATTGCTCACATGTGAATTTCCCCCTGAGGCGGAATAACCTATGTATCCTGTCAAAGCAAGCCCATAACAAAATTATCAACATCGAATAATAAATAACTGTTGGTTCGAATCTTCCTATCCACATAATGCCATCTGTATGAAAATTCATGGACTTGTTCAAGCATTAAAGATAATTTAGATTTGAAAATTCTCTTGTATTTCTCAGTAGAAAATTCCTTTTTATGATTTTATGATGTTTTCAGGTGCTGTTTAGATTAGCTGTGTAAAATTAGTCTTCTATCGAACAATTAAGCGGAACGCTTTTCGTTACTTTGTTATATACTTAGTCCTGTTACAATCAGGTCGTTGAATGTTGATCGTGGATGTACTGGAACGACATATTCAAATGAGTGTCTTTGTTCATGACCATGAATATAACCAATCGTCAAGTGTATGAGCAAATATGATTGAAAATGTTGGTCTGGCCAGCCTTATTCAACAGTGGCTTCCTTGTTCAAACCATGTTTGCTCTTCTCAAATGTTTTAAGGGATGATAATACTGATAGAACTGTTCCTACCCGCTTATTGCAAAAAGCACCAAATCAGTAATGGGCTGCGTGTGTGAAGGAAAAGCATAAAACTGTTTAAGTCCATGGGTTTAAACACATCTGCATGTGTTCTTGCACATGTGTTTGAAAAGGTTGTTCGTGTCAACCTTATCCAACAGGGGTTGATAATTTCATACATTGTTTATCATTTTACCACAGTTTGAAGTCATGTGGATCCGTATATCACTTTGGTGCAAACAGCACGTAATCAGTCGTGCGGTGGTTTGATAGAAATTCATGTAAATGCGCTATTCCCACCAATTTTCAATGTTAAGAATACATTTCATATTTTCATTAACTCTATAAATCCATTTATGAATAATTCTCAATTTTTAGCCCATACCGGAAATTATGTGGAATGGCCCGGGATTGACCTACACTGTTTCAATCGTGTGTTCTAAATGCAGCTTCCCAACGCAGAAAACGGTCAAAGTTGGTGGCGAGATATGTGGAGTGCAATTTGGATCTACACTAGACAGTAGTCAATCCAGAGGACGAATAAAAATGACCAATTACTACATCTGGCCATTCCAAAGTTATGAGGTATGAATAATAATCATCCAGGTCGGTGGTACATTATTGAAAGTTTGAACAAACTTGGATAATTTAAGTTGTGCAATTTTCCAAGGAAATTGACCAATGGTTCAATGCAGGTAATTCGAGGCGATTCAAGGTGTAGGTGCAAGGAACATTAGCAATACAATGTATTTTAAATGGTTTGATTGGTTTACTCTTATCTGCTACACCTTTTGATCAACCAATCGCATGTGGTGTGTATGTGAGGAAAATTTGAGCACCCGAAAATATGTATTTATTCGATTAGCAATCAGGATCGGTAGCCCAAAGTTTGGCTTTGCTACTCTATATAACAGTGTTTTTTCAACCTGTTTCAACTGTTTCAAGTTTCACGTAACCTTATCTTGTTGTATCCATCTGATGACAACATACAGTTAGAAATATATTTTATGCGAAACATCTGGGAAAATTAGCACAGGAAAATCTTCTAATATTTGCTCAGTTAATCAGTTGTCTTGAAACCACTGAAAATCAGATTCGTTATCCTATATATCGGTGACCTTAAAGTATAGCAAACTTCATCGTCTATTCTTAATTCAAGACTCACCAAACGTACTCATAATGTCTCCACCCGGTGCTGGTATTTAATCTGAAACCGGGGGAGCGGTAATTTTTGAGAACACTTGCAACCGATTTTTCTTTGCTTTGTCACCAGTATCTGTCTATTGTTTAAGAATTTATTTCCAATTAGTTATGAAGCACAAACAAATTTTGTAGGATTTTGACATCAGCACAACGGAAATAAAGTAAATCACGTGAATTTGTGTCAGATGTTGTTTACGGTCCTTATGTATTTTAGGTTCTCCACTTCATTAAATGAATCACCCCATTCGTTCCCAATCCCCACACTACAAGGTTAACCTTTTTGGCGTTAATCATATTCACTCCTGAATTCCCTGGTTGTGCAATTGAAGCAACACACGTCAATCTCTAACAAGAACATATCTTTTAATCGCTGTAAATGTCGTCAGCGTGTCTGTCGCAGTTTTTACTTCGATCTAATTTGCCAGACGATTTCGTTGCAACAAATTGCGTTCAATCACACGCCACGTTTGACTGAGCTTGCCTAATTCAATATTAATCAATCAGCGTTTTTGCCTCCAGGTGTTTAAAGTTCGACTGTAATTTGAACCGTTCCCCATCAATTCTACCTTATTCCAGGTTTCGGTGGGACTGTGAATGCGTTTTATTAGACTTTTTAGTGCCCGTTTCTCTTGATTTGTTCCGGACGGTAATGTCTTACATATCATCCAGGGAGCTTTTGCAGGGCAATGTTCACCAGTGTATTTCACACCATTTACAATATGAAGACCTGGAGAGCAGTTTCCGTATATTGATAAAATTTGAGGCTTTAGAGACATTCTATGTATTGCTTTGGACATACGTAATAGATTTATTGTTACTACTGTTCCATTTATTAAATGATCCGTTTCTTCTGCTTCTCATAGGTGCTTCTAAGTGTGGAGAATTTTTTCGGTGCGGTCTCAGGGAACGAAAAGTTCACGACAGGTTATCCAGTAGAAGCTGGACCCAGTTGCTGCATGCAGACTCCGAAGCTGGTCTCGAAAACTGCGAATCAATTGGTACTGAAGTGGGAAAATTCAAGTAGATATTTTGATACCTCTGAGATAAGAGGTTTCTTCCGCGGATTCCGTGTTACCTGGTGCCCACTTAAAGAGTTCACAAACGTCTGCGTTCGGGGTGAAAGCACACGGGTATATATGTTAAATAATTAAAACAGTTTTCATATATCCGACAAAAAAATCTGCAAATTTGTCGGCTCTTTTAGCATACTGAGCAGCTAAAATTATAACGTTTATCTCGCATTTGAAATGGCCTTTATTTTATATAATAAGACAATTACAATGATCTTACTGAACGTACTGATCACAAAAATGTAGGTTTTAACGAGATCACTCGACCTACCATTAACCACACCTGCCCCATGTGCGCTTCAAAGCCACTTGATTCATTCATTTGGCGAACCATTCAAACTCTAATCGCCCTCACCAACTAGTCTCCCACAACACAAGCGAAAGCTAATTAGTCAATTGCGTTTATTACACATATGGCTAAGAATAAAACACACGCCTATCTTACATAGGCAAACCACATAACTACAATAAGAACCCTGAAATTGTCTGTCCCGGTTGTCACTTCGTCATGATTTGCCAATCGATTTCGTGCCAACGAGTGCGCTTCAAACCATTACCACGCAAGAATTGTTTGACCGAGCATAACAAACTGCATATTGTTTGAATACTGAGAAGATACTCCATTTTCTTATGCTTCAAAAAATGTTGTTGCTGGAACCATTCTAATACAATCATTTCGAGATCAAACATTATTACGGGTTTATTCTACCCACATCTGCGTGTGTATTTTTGTTTTTGACGCTGTTCGTTGCGTCAATCCCACCCAACACTGTGCATTCTAACTTCAATCTTTATCAACCTACTGATATATTAACAGTGAATTTTTGAAATCGTACCAACCTAAGGTCGAATATAAAATATTCTGATAATGGGAAGTAGTTCAACGCTCTCCACTGAAAGAATGACCCATAGTCTGAATCACCTTAACTGAAATGCAGACAAGACAAGGGATAATTTTCATAATATTATGATACCTTCTTTGTTTCTATTTATTATCCCATGAAAGTCGATCTTGTGTTCATCACGCGCAATATCTATACAGTCTATCTAATCTAACTGTGTCAGTAAAACTGAGTACAAGCAAGAATAATTTTCGTTTCAGGACTACAGTGTCTCAAATATTTCGAAAGATTTGTTAATGCGATACGAAGAACTGCCGCTTTCTGGGTGTATGAAATCAAACCTCATTAATTCAATCATGACAAATTTACCGACCGAGGGTCCGATCGCCGCTTTCAATGGAGAATATTATGCCATTCTTGATGACCTACCAGAAGATACCAGATTGAAGATATCGGTCAGGGTAATTAACTACAAACATTCTGGGCCACCTAGGTGAGAAATATTTGCAAATTGAATGCATACGAATTACAATTTTCACTTATTTTGTGCTGCACAAATTACGAAAACACTAAAAATGTGTCAGTGTTTGCGCACATCCACTGCAGTCATAAACTGTTATTCGATTTTTATACAAAAAACAAGCTATTAAAATGCTGAATCACAACGTGATTCACGACATGGGTTAAAGGTGGCAAAGATGTACAATTTTGTATAAACAAAACTTGAAAATCGGAGCAACTTTCCGATAAGGCTGCTGCTGACAACCTCTACAATCAAGTGCACACACAATGCTAAAGTAAACGTGGTTAAAATCGTGAATTCGAACAAAATATCCATTTTTTCATGATATTCCATTACTCACAAGCTCCACATCAAGCTTCGTGCTATTTTCACTCGTCGGAAAAGGCCAGTACTATCAGAAACCACATGCCTACGTGAAGAAGCGAATAAGACCTCATCTTCCATGTTATTTCTCCATA
Source organism: Atriophallophorus winterbourni (assembly GCA_013407085.1). Lineage (NCBI taxonomy): Eukaryota > Metazoa > Platyhelminthes > Trematoda > Plagiorchiida > Microphallidae > Atriophallophorus > Atriophallophorus winterbourni. The sequence continues at coordinate 16,242 of JACCGJ010018711.1, read as the reverse complement.
AGTGTGTCACTGACGACCTGTTTCATCACACGAACTCACCGTTAACGCGCGTATTTGCTCTAACTCATCGGTATGAACACATTCCCAATATATTCGTGCTTTTCCATCACAAACAGTATATTGTGATAGCCGCATTCATATGCACACTCCACTAGTGGTTTCCTGCTTATACCCTTTTTAGCTTGATAAAGCTATATATACTCCTTACAAAAACCGAAAACTCTATAATTGATTGACTCAAATTATGTACGCATCTAACAATAGCGTTTTTGGAAATATTAAGAAAACCAATAAGTTTGAAACGAATAGTGTGTGAATGCAACACATGTTTCGCGGTAATATTTCGCGGGAAGATTATAAAAATAAATTATACATGTACCATGTAAAACGACTTTTGCAAAATATATATGAAATCTCTGGGCATTGACCTTACGATTTGAAAAGAACTTGTTCTTGACCGCCAACTTCGTAAGCAGTGTGTAACGCGTCATTTCCAAGCTGTAGAAAAGCAGATAACGCTTTTGACTGTTGAAAGCGGATCACGCCGCCGGTGTGCAACTGACGCCGATTGAAAAGAGTGCTGTCTATCGCTGCGAACGCCGCGGGGGTGATTGTCACTCCCGAATCGGACTGTTTAGTCATTCTAAAAGCTGCGGAGCATGAAAACATCATGCGATTGTGATGAACATATCGACGCGCCATCATCTGATTTGTGCCCACACTATCGATCAATCATCAAGCAATATTGATCGCAGACCCATAACAAGCGTTTTGTTTAGTGAACAGAGTTTGGGATATTCGTTCATTGAATTAACTGATTCACTAACGGTTCTGTTTCCTTCTAACTTGCCAGTGAGCCAACAGTGCTTACAGACTAATAGTCGTGCTGATCGAGAAGTCAGCTTGTATCCCATTAAATTTCCGTAACCTAAGTGTTCTGGATATGAACCTGAATTCGATAATTTTTTATTAAAACGTTTCTTGTGATCTTCGTACATGTACACGACTTACGATCTACGATTATTTCCAGATAAATAGCACTTAGATTCACAATTACCATGACAGTAAATGTTTGCTAATGGCTTGGTCATCTTTGCATTTCGATGTTAGACCAAATCTGATCTCCCACTTCATCAGCACTTTTATTTTACATTATTTATAATGTTGTGCTGCAATGTTTTTTAGACTTCATCTGAAAGACTCTGTGCTAATAAGATGTTATATCGAAATTACTTCTGGAGTAATTTCAATCTCCCACGGCACTATCTTAAAACGTATGATAAATCATAACGTTTTTTTTCTTGATGGACTTATTAACGACACCATCACTCATAATTTCCACCCACTCTACAACAAACCAGCCACTCTCAATGTTTTTCTACAACTCCATCGAAATAAAACATATTACTATCTCGAACATCACAATAAGAAGGATCTTTCATTCTTTTCGCTTCAAGATATCACTTTCCAAAGAATGTAGTCATTGAACAATTGAGAGAACGTTGATTTCGTTGATTTCGTTGATTTCCTTTAGTAGTAGTAGTAGTCGTCGTCGTCGTAGTATTAGTAGTAGTAGTAGTAATAGTAGTAGTAGTAGTAGCAGCAGTAGTAGTAGTAGTAGCAGTAGTAATAGTAGCAGTAGTAGTAGAATTAGTAGTAGTAGCAGTAGTAGTAGTATAAGGAGTTGAAGTAGTAGTAGAAGTAGTTATAGTAGTATTAGTATTAGTGGCAGTAGTAGTAGTTGTTGTTGTAGTAATATTATTATTATTATTAGTAGTAGTAGTAGTAGATATTTGATACTGTATGAATTTAACAGTTTAATAAACAGTAGTGAAAAACACGTTAGAATCCTTCAAAATATTGAACTTAATGAATACATATTATTTAAGCGGTCCCCATTGTGCTGGAATTAGTATAAAATGGACAAAAATCATTATAGTAAATATGTAAGCTAAATGTAGATTAAACTGAAAAGTAATGATTTAATAAGAACTCGTCCGATTATCTTTTACATTTATGTAGGCTATTTGAGTGGGTACGTTTCAAGATAGTTTTCTCGGTGAAACATGTAATTACATAATAGAATATATCTTTTAAAGTTTAAGAGAGAATCGGATACCACCAGTGTATACTCAAGGTTTAGAGAGGTTAGACTTCAGCTGCGTGTGGAAACAGTATGGCCGGGTATGGTTTGATACTGCATTTAAACAATATGTCTGAGGAAAATAATTAGGAATAGAACATGTATCGATGTTTATTTCTTATTTGATTTCGCAGTGAGCCGATCCTCGTGCGCACTTCACGAAAATTCCCCTCCTTGCGGATTGCAACAATCGGGAGAAGTTTCGCAAAATTAGAATGGAATTCGATAGAAGATTTTACTTCGAATTATACGGTTGAAGTATTGGAAGGTTCGTGATCAAGACAAATTTTAAAACAAATGAGCAGTGATTTGTTTCGAATGCGTCAATTTCATTCATGGATATCATTATAAGCATGATACGAGAAGTGTTTCAAATGAGTGTTCTTGTTGGCTTGCATCGGTGGATATCGACCATGGATGTTCATCTCAAGCTCATGATGATATGATGCTCGGCAGCTTTTCAGGAGCTGAGAGTAGTATTGCTCTTCTCATGGTTAAATATGACGCTTTACGATGATTGTTGTAAGTTCGTATGACTGTTTTATGCGGGATATTCAATAATCAGGGCTCACTGAAATGAATCAGATGGATACGTAACATATATTTGTGTTGAACCAAAAAACCTCTCGCAAGCTTCTGGAATTTAGTCACAACGTCACGGAATTGCGAGACATATATCATATCATAGCATATCAGATATCAATTCATTTGAAATAGAATGGAAATGGGAGGACATAAGATGATGCCAAGATAGTAGTACCTACCTTCTTACCCATGCAACTAAAAATCAAATTATTACTCATTCTGCTAGATGTGATACCAGTCTAAACGAGATCGCGTTGCTGAACCCGCGTCGTCTGTCGGAATAGCCAGACAGTGAGCGAAATGCTTAATTTTGTCATCAGATACCGTATTACCGCCCTTCATCATGCTTATCAAATTACGACCAATGCCATAGCTGCAGAGGATTACAGCATTTTCATCGTTGTTACCTACGACAGACCATAACAATGAATCGAAACATAAAGATTCTCTGATGTTAAAGCGATTATAAGCTCGGAATTGGTTGTGCTTTCCAAGCGTCCCTATTAAATCTTAGATGGTTATTGGTTTTGAATCGAAATCCTCCTCATCCAGTTCTCTTTTGGTGTAAACTTCGAACGTTTCTGAATTCTGGGAGTGAATTTATGATTACACATTACACATAGTTCCACCTACAACCATTATAATGGAAAATGTCTACAGCTACCTGACTGTGTATGGTCTAAAATCATTATCTCACAAAAAAGGACGGTAGGCTAGATTCAGCTTGCAAATCATGCTGGATTCTATGCAGAATTAGAATATTAGATTACACCTTAAATTTGATCCTCGGTTCTTGAAGTAAACTTCATTATTCGGTGTATGTCACCCTAGGATGCACTGATACATAGAGTGAAACACGTTCATTACATCGTTGCCGCGCTTCTAATATCCAACGCTTTGTTTTGTTATACAAGGAATAATTAATAGTAGTTTGAAGTTCAAACTTCGGTGGAGGTTTCTACGTTCGTAATCTTTCGATTATTTTGAAATTTAGATGCAGCTAAATCCTATTTCAACATATTTGGTGAACATAAAACTGAATAAAACCGGTCCTGTTATCAATTTGTAGTGTCGAAAAATTCATACAGTGGGGGTCTTTCCTATCGGTCAAACAACTTCAAACTTCCTTTCCCCGGGAGCAAAGAGGTCTGGATAATGGGGTTGGAATATCAAAGGCATTACGGGATTGCCATCCGAACTGAGGATGACGTTGATGTGATTTTCGGAGAAATAATCGGCCTTAGAACCGGGAATTCGCAATACGGTAATGTAACACTTACGGACGTTGCATGTGTATAACAATTTCTCGTTCATATAGATATCGATTACATTTATGAGTTCAACTTTACCCTTTACTTTATACGCTATTCGCGAATTAATGTTTCTAATTCTTCATAGGTTTGTGTAATAAATGTTCTTAATATTATATGAACATCACATGTGCATGACGATTTAATGACCCACAACATTTTAACTGAATAAATAGTCCTTTCAATGGGAACTATCTCACCTGTAGCGCGCATTAAACTATAGAGCACCCGGCTGATAGACAATATTTGAGAGCTGTTGGTCTGATTTACGTTTAGCAAACAAGAGCGGTATCAGCTCATTCAACAGCTTGAAAATGACATTTCATACAATGCTTTTAAATTGAGCGAGCCAGAGCAAGTTCTTCCTGATTCATGGGAGTCGAAGCCATGAGCTTTCATGTCTCTGTTTAAATCGTCTTTGTACCGCAAATCCGGCTTTTCTAAGCGCTTTCAACTATCTATAGTGTAGATCCTTTTAAAAACGACCTAATTTATAAACAACCAAGGGTTGTTGATGATTAATTGAATTCTACCAATCGATGCGCTGCCCTTAACCCAAAATTGAGGATATCCAATGCATAATATGTTGATCTTAGACGGGTTATGTTTTTATTAGGCAACAAAAAATCAACAAAAATAAACGTCCAGCGCTGTGCGGACGCTTACTTCCGTGCTCCTGCGTTTTTGGATCCACTTCGCTTCCATCGCATCCTATCTGATAAATTACACCTTTTTGGATTCCTTTTAAAACAATTATTGAGATCATACCATTTACGGAGGCAAAACAAGCAATTAAAAAAACTTTTTTTTCGATTTTTTATTGTAACACTGAATATTGGATTGACTTTGCCACCATTTGAAAGAGCTCTTCTTCGCAATTCCCGAAAATCTGATCCAATCTTAAGGAGCTACGAGCAGTTTCGTTTCCACCTTTCTTGTGGCGAGATTATTCACTCTTCCACTTCCAGCGACTTTTGATCCGCTTCGGATTAGGCTTTGCTTCGTAACCATTTATGACAAAGATCGATCGATAATCTTTTTACCCAGGTATCATGACCTTACAATCGAAGCCCAGCGATGCTGGTCACGTGCACAAAAATTTGTCGAAGTCACAAAGCCCGACCCGCTATCTGTTTTAATTGTCACGATCAAGTTCTAATGAATTGTGACGTTTCCCTGACTGCTGATGCGATTACACTTATCAATAAAGACGAAATGCCAGAATTATACTATATCTGTCATTTAGGCAGAATTGAACCGACAAAGTGTACAAAGACAACTGCGATCCCATAGACTTAGACAAATATGGGAATGTTGAATTTAGAGGAGAGCATAAAGAGAATTGAAGGTTTGTTCAATGACTTATTGATAGGCAAACCCAAGTCTAGACTTGAGCGTGAAGTACGTGTTTCAACTCTGGTTCTAGGGAGGCAACAAGATAATTCGTAACAACTGGGCTGTTCCCATGCTCCACGGGCTTTAGAAGGGTCTGAACCAAATTCAAAATAATCCGCGAATATAAATCAAGCCTTAAAACAATCAACGGATTGCAAACGGATAATGATACGGAGAAACGAAATAACATTTCCACCAATCGTATTGCACACTCTTTGAGTGTCATTTGTACTGACGTTCCAGAGCCTGAATGCACCTACTTCAAAGGATGTCAAATACACGATGAGGAAAAATGGAAGGAACTGTGTGGAATTATGAAACTTGTAACTGTAGAGCCGTAAACAATGACTCGTTTAACTAGACGACGTGATTTAACTCATCAGGATAAACCCAGACTGTTGAGGGTTAACTTAGAAAATAAGCGTGACCTGGAAAACGTACCTACTTGGGTCTAACAAATTACTGAATATTTGTATTCATGCTGATATTAAATGGTGCGAAAGGAGAAACAATACATGCGACATAAGAATGACATCAAATCACGATCTCACCATCCTCGGAGTACCAGGGCTAGCCAGCAATGCTGAGGCTAACGAGCAAGTTGAGCATGATACAGGTAATGGAGATTTCCGGCTGATACCATTTTCGTCGCAAAGGCCGTTGTCGTGGCTACTTTCAGACGGACTTCCTCAGCTAATTACAAAGGTAATGGGCCACCTCCACTAAAAATAGACTTCCTGATTAGTACCAATGTTGATACTGTACTTTCTAACTGGAAATGTTGGAAACTCAAAATCCCAAAACGTGTAATCCTTAGCGATTACAGAAATACTGGTATAAATGCATACAATACTGTCCGGATTGATGAAGCTCTATCATATGAACAAAGAAATAAATCTTCAGCTGGGACACCATCAGCAAACGAACGCAAAGCCACCTCAAATTAACAACGAGTGTGGAATGAAACAGATTGAGCAATCTGTTTTGGTAAAAAAGATAATTCGATTTTCACATCTCAACCTGGAAAGAGCGGTATGACCGATATGCTAGTGAAATCGTCAGAAAAAGGAGAAGTGCCGAATCTTCCGGAGTCGGCGCGACAATGACGGTTTTCTCCGTTTATATTATCACACGACACCATCCATCTTTTTTTACCACTACTGTTCCTGGATGCCTTTATACCAATGCCAGAAGCTTGATTAGCAATATGTCAAACTTATCGATAGGTGTGAGACAAAGCGGCTTCAGCTAATTGCCATTACCGAAGCTTGGCTTAACCAGGAAATCCACGATTGTTATTCAGAGATTGCTGTCATGTGACTGCTCCGCAGAGACCATGCACCAGGTGTCGGAGGTGCGGCACTCTATTATGATCAGAGACTCAAGTGCAAAGAACGGACGGATTCCGAATTGGTGCTTCAGGACACGCTATGTTGTATGTTGACAACGACTACAGGCGAAGATTGCACAATCGGCGTAATTTATCGTCCACCAGCAGCCCGGGACGTGTATAATACGAATCTACTCGACAAGCTATGCTTGATTGCCTAGAGATATCATACCAGAATCTTGATCATGAGAGACTTTAATCTGCCTAACTTGCTGAAGACTAACAACATTTCTCAGAATTCCACTGCTGCCATCTTCCAGCAGCTGTTTGACGAAATTCCCTTGTATAATCACGTTGAAAGCAATACAAGATACAGAGGGACAGATATGCCTTCAATGATCGATCTGATCTTGACAGCTGAATAAGACTCCGTTGAAAACATTACATACGATTGTCCTCTAGGTTCGAGCGACCATTTGGTGTTGAATTGGGACTACCACTTTTGAGTAGTGCGAACAAGCGATACAAAAATCATCAGAACAGTATGTCTATATAAATTGTTTAGCGCCCTAAATTTAATTAAAGATTGCAAATCGAAGGCACCGGAGTAAAAGAGCAGTGGTTTAGCATTACAAACATGCATAACCAGGAAATCAACTCTAACTCAGTATTCGTAACTAAACAGTCGAAATAAGCAGTTGCCCTCGGAAATTGATTAAAATACCAAATATGACTTGCAGAAACTGTTGCCGGTTATCCACCTAAACCACATGGGAGACATTTCGACCATTTAGAAATAATGCTATTAAACCGTTTGTGTTGTTTAACAGATAAAATAATCTCATTTGTTCAGTCACTGTTGGAAAATCATTTGAGTCTTGGTATCCGTTTCATTGTAAACCGAATCTGGTACCGTTAAGATTATTAGTAACGTAAAGCGGTTTCTACGGGTAATACTTTACAACAGTTAATGTATTCAAGATACTATACGCCGTGCACAACAGACCGTTACCTGAGTACCAACTTTCGGCCGTGTTTCGATTACCGACGAGAAAATTCAACGCGCTGGCAAACGATACTTAATTTGCTTTGCACGAGTATCTTCCAATCAGATTTCTTTTCCTGACCTTGCTGGGACAGGATAGGGATGAGATTTTCGACGGTGTTCTCCTTTACCACGGATATCAAAACCAGAGGATTCAAGGATTTATGGTTAAAAGTGAATACTATTCAACACCACAGGTTTACGGTATGAATGGAAATGTGAAAATATAATAGCATAAAAGGAACAGAGAATATATAATGTAAGGCTCACGAATGATGATGCAAGTCCAATTTCGCTTCAAACATCGCCAGGTTTGGAAAGTCCAACGCATGTTGGGGTAGGGAATTCCAAAGAAATATAGCACGTACGGCAAAAATGTCGCTGACAATCAATACGGGAACTTGAGACTTGAAATGTTAAGGTATGTCCGCGTGTTACTTTCTCATCACACCCATCAGGCAAGTGTTTTAGTGGATTTCCTTCGGTAGACACAATCCTAAAGGTATGAATAGTATCGCGTCGTATCCTCCTTTGGGTAAAGTCGCATAGACCCAGACGTTGCAATCTTTCGGTGCACGGACCATTGCGAATATCCACCGCTAACTTTGTTGCTCTGTGATAGATTTTATCAAAGAGTGCAATATCTTTCGCAGCAAAGGAGCTCAGACCTCTACTGCATACTCCATCGTAGGTCGAAGGTAGAAGTTCATAATTCTTGGTAAGGTTACCAGCAAGAATCTTCCAAATATTCTTCGCAATATACCTAACAATCTGTTGTCCTGTCGACATATATTCTGGCAGTGCACCGTGCTATTCAGGTTTCCAATAAATCATACTCCGAAATCTTTTTCCAACGAGCGCCATGCCAAGTTTTAAGTTGCTAATCGATATGTCTGAGAGAACATTCTTTCTAAGTTTTAGCATCTTACTTTTCCACCATGTTGGATGATGTAGATATATTAAAGTACGCAACCGTGTTAAAATTTGAAATTTTAATTACAATATAATAAAATTACATGAGCTTATTTTGCACTATAACATATTTCGTTCAAAGTTAGACCCTGGAGCATGGTGGTAAAGCCAAATAATGGTATTTTGTTTCTATTTATTGCAATTCCCAGATAAATCGAAAGTTAATATTGAGCTAAGGAGACGAGCTAAGGAGTCTGAATTTCGTCATTCAATCTTCACACTAACAGAGTTTAGGCGAAAATTGAAAAATAAACGAAAACGGAAAAGTATTTCTGTGTGGTTGAATAAAACATGATTGCTGAAAATTTGTGTACATGAATAAAGCCAATTTCTTCTTCTTCTTCTTCTTTTAGATCCAACCGAATCACCTTTCTACATAAGGCCCGTCGCAAATTCACTGACATCGGTCGACGTGTGCTTCGCCAAGAATATACTATTTTGGAATGAGTCTGCTGAGCGGAACATCGTTCCTTTCGAGACCTCTTCTCGATTTATCATCATGATTCAATCAGGTGATTCAATCAGCTTCTTTATGAAGAACAGTTCCACCGGCATTGGTTGTACTAAGGTTGAAAATCTGCTTCCAGGTAAAGTGCGGACATGTTATTTGCAATGTTGTATTCATGCGGGTTTAATCAATTCATCAATGTTAGCAAAGATATATCCAAATTTCTTTTATTAATATCTAGCTTTTGCCATTCTCTTGCTATTTAGTAATACGTACACATAATAAAACGAGTGTTATACTGTAAATACCGATGGAGCAATCGCGTAGGGTCAATCGTGAACAAAAGACTTATCCCATATTACGTTGTATGCAAAGAATTCAAACATTAAACACGTCTCACCAAACACTTCATTCCTACTTGACGATTGTGTTCAGATTTAACTCTGCGGTCAACGTGTTCAACGCTGATCACGTTTACCAAAGAATTCTACGAAACATGAGAATGCCAATCGCTCAAACGTGTTTATCAAACAGAACAAAGGTTTACACATCCACCTTATATAAGCAAATCACGAAATAACAAAACTGACCGCGGTTTTCACTTCGATCTGATTTGTCAATCGATTTCGTACCAACCAGTTCGATCCAAACGCTCACCAGGTAGAGCTTCTTTAAATGACCTAAGCAATTTGCCCATCATTCGATAGCGGCGAACGTTTTCCACATTAGCATGCTTCTTATTCTGCTGTCGCTCGAATCATGCTCATGCAATCCTTTCGAATCCGGAATTATCACGGTTTCGTCACGTTTGTCCGCGGTGGTTTCGACGCATCTAACTCTTGTGTTTTCTCGGAGGGTGGTGCCTGCCTATCACCCGAAAGCTGATGATTAGCACTCATTGCTAACGCACTTCACAATCTCACAATACCCTGAGGCAATCACGATCATTGGGAGCAACCTCGAAACGTAAACATGAGAGAGGTATGATTATAACGCATAGTTGGCTCGGATAAAGAGTTAAATTTTTCTTTGCTATTCGCACGCTATAATCTTTGCAAGTCAACTCCATCAGCTTTTATTTCTCAGCAGAGAACTGGAGTCTATCAGACAGGTGCTGATTTCTGATTTTTTCCAACACGAAATTATATGAGTTCACCCACTGGACAATGTGTTCAACCTTCACCGTTTTTTGTACACTTGTAAATCTTGTGGAATAATATAAAGCACATTACGATTAATATGCCACCAAAAGAATTTCTAACGAGGACCACCTGATTGAAAGATTAAGGTCAATTCCTGTGTGCAATCATAATAATCCTTTTAAGTGACACATCAAATTCACTACAAAATCAAAAACGATGGTGTTATTAAATATAAACATGTAAAATTTCTTTTCACTATTGTATTGTGTTGGTCACATCCCCCCATCATTTACACACCACTATCGGTTTTTTGGCTGTTTGCCGTCGTCATGTGGAGAAAGTAAGATCAAATTCAGTGAGCCATGCACTTGTTTTTATACACAAACTGTAAAATGTTATCCACCCGCATTGATAGATAATTCACTTGGCATGAATGAGGTTGTTTTAACGACCAAAATACGAAATGGGAATGCAATGAGAAACACCACAAATATTTGTTGTAGAATAACTTATTCCAGGAAAACTGTCATGTTATCCACGACTCGCTGTGCGCTGATAATTTCCATGTTAGACTTTATTTGCTTGCTCTCACGTGGAAAACAGCTTACTAATTTCATTTATATTTTCCGTTTTAGACGAAGAATACGAAATTAGCGTTGCTTCACTTCACAATGCACATCGCATCGAGTTTCTTCCTAGTTTGTGGTTGAATTTGATCCAAATACGACACATTTCACGGGAAAGTTTCGCGAAAATATGCAAGTTAAACAACCCACCGACGAGAATTCTTCTTCGGGTTATAATATTATCACTCACCACAGGCTTGATAATGGCCGTCATCTTGTTCTCCTTTGATTGTTTGTCGAACGAGAAGCGTTGGAAACTGCTTACGAAGTTCAACAATGATCCACGTGCCTCGGTCTCGCTGACAGATTTTGATCACCCTTTAAAATATTTCTTTGTCGCTGAATAAGACAGACAAAAACGTTTTCTACTTGAACATTTCATCGCATCCAATAATTAATAAGCTAAACATTTTAAAACTAATGTCGATCATTTTAACGATGTATGATTCTAAATTGCAAAATATATCATGCAAATCGCGCCCCGTTAATATACCAAATAAGTGAATTTATACCTCTCCGCCTGATGACGGCAAACAGTCAGAAACCGGTAGTGGTGTGTAAGTGCGGAGGACGTGAGCAACATATAACTCTAAATTTATACTTTTTTATACGCTACCAGACGTTTATCACTCTCTTTATTTTCAAGAAAGATAATCTTGATATTTCAAATCGAACGATGATCTCACTTCAATTTTCAAGCTTCATAATTTAATGACGACACGAAGGATTTAAATTCAGTATTACCATAAGATATTAGATATGCGTTCCCAAAAAAGAAATAATTCATAATAAAAGTTGAACATTTGTTGCACTGTCACGTTAGTTGACTTGAAAACTCAGCTCTAGTTAATGCACCATCAGCCACTTGCATCAAATATCAGTTCAAATTTTACACTAACATCTGGACACCGGGAGCTGTAAGAACTGTTTCAAGAGAACAGGGAGTGCAGCATAGGAGTATCAGCGACAGTGAAGGTAGATTTTGAAATGAAGATTATTTTCTACGTGCACGTCACAGTTTTTAGTTAAATGTTTCAACGAAGGCTCGGAGTATACAATATTTTTTATACAAGTAACACATCACTATAAATATTTATACGAAGCAGAGTGGAGAGATTCAAACGTTACATTGGTTCCTTGTACGCTAATTTTTGAGAACGATTGGTGCTCGGTGGTATATTCGATCGCCAATTGAATCATCCTTTCAAAACCACGCCCTATAAGCTGTCAATTTGTGTCGATGTTTCGAATTATGTAGGACTTTTTACGAATTTTGTAGCTGAAAATCCTCTATTCAAAGTGATGTGTGTTTTAAAGTATCTTGGAGCATTTTAATCTAAGTTAACTGCTATTCTATAACCCATAATCACACACAGATTTAGCCCCGTACAATTCCAGCCTACTCATGTTTACGCAGTTACTGTGCTATTTTATTTGTACTCAGCTCATGTGTTAGGATTTTAACACACCAGATTTGTGCTTTGTCAAAAGCTGATAACCCTGACCTTTAGATTCGCACATCACAGGTGTTAATGTTAGCTCAATGCTAGGCGCGATATTGACGCCGAACACCGTTTGATAAATTTGATACTGCTAACGCTCTTTAATCAAGCGGTGGCTTTATAGTTCACAGTTGTCTATCAGTTGTTCCATCAATGTTTCAAAGCACACAGGATTAGGAAAAACAAAATTTTGTGGGAGAAAAAGCAATCATCCTTACAAAAAGCCACAAGATGACAAAGTATATATCTTAAAAGGGATATGACACTCGTATATTTCATATGATTAGTAACAACGTATAACTCTTCATGTATTCAGAACACAGAAAGTCTCATGCTAGAAAAATCAATCGGCTTAACAGCAATCACGGACAGACAAGACATATGGAGTAAAAAGTATAGACTTTCAAGAACAGGAGGGACAGCCACATACCGCATGATCCGTCATGTATTCATCGAGATTTGATGCGAAAACCAAAGATGATTTCGGATGTATATTTTTTTAAATTCAAATCAATTCAATTTCAATTGTCTAATAAGCATAACGCTTTAGAGAAACCATAAATAATATGCGAATTGTGAACAATGCAACAAGCACAAACGGATATGTTTGCTAACTGAGTAGTTTAAGAAGAGGTAAAAATTCAAATGGCAGAAATGGTTTCCGTTTGCACAGTGGGGTGACGTATATCGATTCATTAGGTCAGAACATATAGTTTCCTTCGTTGCATGAGTTACGGGCCAAATAGACATCAAGCATTCGCTTAAACATGTTTTGATTTGAGGAGTTTACAATAAACCCTGGTCGATTGTTTCAAGTAAACCAAACGAAGCATTACTCGGAAATGAATGTTTAAGCGTGACAATGCCTGGTACAAACACTTGGATCCGTCTGCGCTAACTTGGTGTAATTACATCTTATTGCGAAATAAGTGTCTGTCTAATTCCAATTGACAGAAAAGATTACCAAATAAGTCTAGTCGAAAAATTCGTTATGAATCCAAAAGCATTGTACAAACACGTCAACGACTCCTGTAATGTCAAAATGGGAATACCGTTGCTGGCCTCTGCTACTGGTATAGTGACATCGTTTGAGGATTGTGCAAACGTTTTACGAAAACAATTTGCATCACTAATCTCACAAGTGTCGACAAATGGATAGTCTTTAAACTCTGACAGCTGCAGCCTGCCAATTCTCCACGAGGTGGAATCCCCCCGGCCCAAATCATGAAAATAAAGTTTGCAATGAATCGGTTATAGTAAGTTTTTGGTAACGTTTCGCTTCTAAACACAGAAACTTTGTCAGACCAATGGTGTCGGTACGAACAGTGTTCAGGTATAAATGGCATTCTCTTGACCAATCCTGAGTTCACTAAGCTGCACAGGGGAGATTAAGATAATTGATGAAGATAATTGATCACACATCCTAATTGCTGTGTTCATCCCTAATTGTTTATTAATTGTTCAGGTCACAGTATGCCGACACTGCTTACGTAATCATGTGCGTATTAGGTGTGATGTTCGTTAATCCTAATCCGCTGCAAAACCGAACCCCCGATTGTTGAGATATTCGCCCCATCCACCTTGTTCAACGCATTCGCCCCAGCCTTTGTTATTTCAACAGCCTCGACGTGAAGACTTTCCCTATAAGATTTCACAAACCGTCTTATCACTTTCACGTTATCAAGATCTACGCTGTGTCCAGTGTCTAGCACGTGTTCAGCTAGGGCCGAATCCCGAATCAGTGATTGATATTCACTGGGATTGCAGGGTCGCTTTCCCACTCGTTTCCTGTGTTCGTTTAACCTAGTGCAAAGTTCTCTAGACGTTTGCCCAAGGTACACACCCGCGCAACCCTTGCAGTTGATTTGGTAGTTGCAGTTCGTCGCACAACCTAAAGAAGTCTTATCTTTGAGATGCATTAATAAGGAGCGGAGAGTTCTACCTGCCTTATATGTTACTCTAATACCTGCGCTATTCAAGAGTCGACTTATTCCTTAGGATGCGCTTTTGACATACGGTAGAGATACCGTAGCTTGCCGAACCTTTTCCGTCTTCGGTTGCGGATATTTAACTCGGTTCAATTGGCGTTTAATTAAGCTCTCGGGGTACCCATGATTTGCAAGTCGGCGACTGACTTCTTCATGAGCTCGTCTCTTATCTGCATCATCGCTGCAGAGGCGGTCAACCTTGTAGAATAGCGATTTTGCTATGGACTGAAATACCCTTTTGGGGTGCGAAGATGTGAATCTCAAAATGGCATCCGTGTCGATAGGCTTACGATATACCGTTGTTCTAATCTTGCCGTTGTCTTTTTGCGCGAGACAGTCCAAGAACGGAAGTGTCCCTACCGTAGACTCGGTTTCCTTTGTGACCTGGATTTTTGGATTCAAACTATTGAGATAACTATGAAATGCTTCTAGTCTGTTTCGCTTTATGATGACGAATGTATCGTCGACATAGCGCTACCATATTTTTGGTTTCAACGCTTCGTTTCTCAAAGCTATCTCTTCAAAGTGCTCCATGTACATATTCGCTAGCACTGGAGAAATGGGTGAGCCCATCGCTAAACAATCGTTTTGCTTGTATAGCTGTCCATTAAATAAGAAGTGGTTCATATTTAGACAAATTGCTACACCGTTGATGATTTGTTGTACACTCAAGTTGGTACGATCCTTCGGGGTCATATCGGAGTTGAGTGATTTCCTCACTAATTCTAAAGCGCTTGTAGTGTCAACATTCGTGAACAAGGAGCTTACGTCAAAACTAACCATCATCTCATCCTCCCCCATTGTTACGGTACTTAAGCGACGAACAAAATCAAACGAGTTCTTAATAAAAGAATCCGTGTTACCAACTAATGGTTTCAAAAGCTGAGCAAGGTGCTTAGCCAATTCGTGTGTTGGGGATCCAATGCCGTCTACAATGGGCCTTAAGGGGATGCCTGCCTTATGTATCTTCGGCAGTCCATAGAACCTGGGTGTCTGAGCAGATTTTGGGTAGAGCATGAACCATAATCCCTGACCAAGGTTTTCCTTAATTCCTCGCAGGTATCTTGAAACAACCCTCTTACGGTTATTCATAATGGTCGTAGCTCTAAGATTGTCAATAACCTGATACGGGCCTTCAGTAAGGTGTGACTCTGCCTTATCTCTATAATCACTTTTAGAAAGTATCACAGTTGCCATGCCTTCATCTGCCTTAGTGATCACTATTCCCTCTTCTTTTCGCAATTTAAGAAGTGCTTGTTGTTTATCTCGAGTAAGGTTCATCCTTTCTGGTTGTTGTTTTTTTAATAATACTAGATATACCGTTTCGTAGCGCATCTGCCTGATTTTCAGGTAGCTGGTTGAGGGCGGATTCTACGCAAGGAATAACATCCTCAGCTTTAAGAATTTTGTACTTAACGAGAAGTTTAAACCCTTTTCCAACAATCTTTGTTCGGTTTGCGATAGCGGCCTATCTGATAAAAATAAATAATTTAGAATATTGTCGAGCACTGTCATCAGAAAAACTAGCAGCGGTACATTTATCTTTTGAAGTTAATGAAGTGCTGAACTTACGTACTTGTCTTTCTTTAATGTGCTCGGTCTGTACAGCCAAAACCTCGGCGTGTTTTCCACAAATTGTACAGAAATCCACTTCAGATAACACATTTCGCCATTCGGACCTCAAACTGGAAGCTTTCGATCGCGCGTTTGTCAGGTTTTCATTGGCTTTGTAGATCCTTTGTTTTAAGAACACTTT